>KE151006.1:0-11722 GCA_000411095.1 Aethionema arabicum
TATAAACTATTAGAAACATGGAAAAAGTTTATAAATACCATATTCATGTTGAAAAAAAAAAAATACCATATTCATAAATTTTTTTTTTTAATAATAAATAAAATAATTTTTTTATTAAGTTAAAAAAAAACAGTGAGCCCGTGCCTGATACCTAGTTTTAGAAATAAAACACTAGACATTGCTGTAAAATAGATAATTATTTTGTTTACATTAATGGTAACCCTAAATTGTCAGATTCCTTTGTATTCCGATTGGTAACAGAAATGCAAAAACAAAATATCCAAAAATCACCCGAATCTTGATCTATTGTCTTCTCATCGTATTCACGATCGCAAACCCCCACTTGTTCAGACGCCGGAGCGATCAGATTTCACAGCCCGCCAGGTCTTTGTATCTGTATATGTGTAGAGACAGAGAGTCTGGGAGAGAAGAAACATTAAACAATGTCCGCGCTCCACCGTTCAGCAAGCGCTTCATCGAAGAATCTAGGAACCTCCCTCCCGTCAAAGGAGCTTCTTGACGATCTTTGCAGGTACACTTATCGATCGAATTAGGGTCGATTCAATTTCCTTTCTCATGTTTTTGCTGAAATTAGGGATTTCCTTGTTTCAGTCGATTTGTTTTGAATGTCCCTGAAGAAGATCAACAGTCATTCGAGAGAATTTTGTTCTTGGTGGAGTATGCTTATTGGTACTACGAAGATAATTCTGTTGAAAATGATCCAACACTAAAGTCCCTGACACTAAAGGAGTTTACTGCGCTTTGTATCCTTTTTTTCATTATGGTTTCTTTGAATTTCGTTGGTCTCTTATCTTCACTGTTGGTACAAGGCTCCCGCAAAGCTGGCGCCTAATCTATTTTGCTCGTAACTGACTCAGATTTTACTCAGTAGCTGGTTGTCTGTGTACTGCGAGGACTATGGTCTTGTATGCTTGAAGCTTTAGATTTTTTTCCGTGGAGTCATTTTCCTTGACGTTGACTAGTATTCAACAGCTGTGACGTTTTGAAACCTTATGTCACTCACATTGATGACATATTTAAAGACTTCACTTCTTACAAGTATCGAGTTCCTGTTACTGGTGCAATTATCTTGGATAAGACATATGAACGGGTTAGACCCCTTGGTGTTCTCAACCATTATCAGAGGTTTTTCTATTGACATTTTAGTTACTTTTTCATTGACGCCTCCACTTTTTGCTCGTAACTTTCAGTGTCTGTTAGTGAAAGGATGGAAAGGATCAAGCTGGAGCTTTCCTCGTGGCAAGAAGAGTAAGGATGAAGAAGACCATGCTTGCGCTATACGTGAGGTTAGTATCTGTTCTACTATTTTCCAGTTTGTTGTGTGGGTTATTTGCTTCATAGTGGGGGTTGATAGCTACAACAGCCGCTAACCTCAACTGTTATGTGCATTCTCGAATCATAGGTACTGAGTAATTAGAATAACAACTGTTAGTGATAAGGATAGATGTTTTATGTATTCTTTGTAACTTATGAGTTTGTTTCTACTTTATAGGCAGTTGCCAATTGAATTTGTTTGAAAATTAATCTGATTTGCTTCTAACTTATAGGATGCAGACATTTGAGTTTGTTTCGAAATAAAATTGATGTGTGTGGGGGAATGATGCAAAAGTATAGATAATATAGGCGAATAAGTGCATATTAGATTTGGGGTCTAATTGTAAGGATCATAGAGTTTCTCT
Organism: Aethionema arabicum; assembly: GCA_000411095.1. Lineage (NCBI taxonomy): Eukaryota > Viridiplantae > Streptophyta > Magnoliopsida > Brassicales > Brassicaceae > Aethionema > Aethionema arabicum. Next base: position 1,701 of record KE151006.1, read on the forward strand.
TAAAATATTTCTTGTACTTCAGCTCTGAATAACTGGGTATCGCAGTTTTCATACTCATTTGACACTGACAGTATGACTGTAACAAATGTGGTTCCTATGTCACTATTATGCAAGATCTTATGTGAGTGAGATTAGCTGCTGCTGTCAATGGTCAACTATATAGGCTATCTGGTCTTTTTGTATGCTACTTCAGCTGTCTCTGAAATGGTCAAAACCCAAAAACGTGTACTTGTAGATATAACAATTAGCATTCTCCTTTACCCAAAAAAAAACCAATTAGCATTCTTGGCTGTAATCCTACAGATGATTTGTATAAAGTTGAATTATTTATAATGAATGGAAAAAGCTGGATGGTTTTCAACCATTGTGTTGGCTGCATTATGTACTGTTCTACATTAAACACAGGTTTTGGAAGAAACTGGATTTGATGTCTCACCCCTACTTAAGAAAGAAGAATATATTGAGTTTATCTTCGGGCAGCAAAGAGTGCGGCTTTACATAGTTGCTGGGGTGAACGATGATACAGCTTTTGCACCCCTTACAAAGAAGGAAATCAGTGTATGTATTAAACGAATAGCGCCGTAGGAATAAGAAGTTAACTTGATCTGATTTTATCTGCCTATTATGAATCACTTACGTTCATCAGTTGTTGAATGTTGTAGGAAATTGCATGGCATCGGCTTGATGACCTTCTGCCAGCAAGTAATGATGTGATAACTCGTGGAGTTGCTGGTCTCAAGCTGTATATGGTGGCACCTTTTCTTGCGTAAGTAGTACCCTTCATTTATACATCCATAAAATTCTGGGTAATTTCAGTATTGGTGTATAGCATTAAAGATTATGAACATATGCAGATTGCTGAAGTCATGGATATCAAAACATCCACCTCCTGTAGCACCAAGGCCCGAAATCCATCTTAAAGGTTTGCCATCCTTTTCTCTCATGTGAGATTTCCCTTTGACAGGTGCGGTACCAAGGATTAGTATCTTGCTTCCGGTAGAAAACAGAGGATTAGTATCTTGCTTCTGATAGAGAACAATGCTCTATTTAACTGCCCCTCTTAGATACTTAGAACACACAGCGCAATTGTTAAACGTAAAACAGAGTTCTTAACCTCTGGTATTATGTTCAGGTCAGTGTGTGTGGAACGCAAAGAACAGTTGTGTAGGGAACGGTACAGTAACAATGGAGAGTTACAATAGAAAGCCCGAACTTGACCGTGCTCAGAACACAGGACCAGGAAACAGTCTAAGAAGCTTCAAGTTTGACACAACAGCAATCCTACAAGCAATGGAATCTTGTTTCTCAGTTTAAGTTGTGCATGCTAGGAATGCGTAGTTGGTAGTTGGAGATAGCGATGCGAGTAATGACGAGGTTGATCGAGGTGATGTGGTCTTGTATAGCAAACTGCTAGTATCTCTATACGCTTTTGTCTTTTAGGGTTTAATTGTACTGTTGGGGTCCGTAAGAAGCAGCTCCTTTAGTTTGGATGTTGGAATTGGTTATCAGTTTGTATATTTCAGGTCAGACTCTGAAATTGGCTATCGCAACTTTTTCCTTAACATGCAATTTTTAGTTTTTAGTGATGGAAACTTCTTGGCTTTAAATTTTAATCGTTTTTATGCACTAATTAGGTGTCATGGAAAAACATCACGCATCATAAATAGATCCTAGTAATTCAAAACTAGAAAGAACACACGAAAGATCATGAAGAAAACATAACTAGAAACTGTATTATGAATCTATTTCCGTATTCCTTATAGATTTACATAAAGACTTGCGTACCTATTTGATGAAAACCTTACAAAATCCTACAAGTCCTCACGTCACGATTTCTGTATTTCTTACTACAAACAGGTTCCACCAATATAGTAGAAGATTGCGTACCTATTTGATGACAGTTGATCTTTTTTTATAAGTGTGGTGTAGTAAAGAAGAAAAAAAGAAAGAAAAATAGGTGATAACATATATCATTTGTAATTTCCTTTTTTTTTTATAATCTTATAGCTCTTTGCATCGCATGAACTTTTTTACATATGTCTGCATATATGTATTTTAATTATGTGAACATTTAATTATTTTTTGACCAATGTGTTTTAAGAGAAATGTGGGGGTTTTTTTTAGCACATTCAATGAAAAAATAAAATCATATGATGTGCAAATGTCGCATCCACCTATAAGAGAGAAATAGGCACCGTCGTTTTTTTTTCTTGTTATTCACATTTAGTTTGGTTAGTAAAGCATCATATATTATAATACCATTGGATCAACAATATTTTCTTAATAGATTCACTCATTATATTCATGTTTATCATTTTAAAAACTAAATGCTAATTGCATGTCTGATAGAATATTGTTGTTTAAACTTGAATATTTATATTATGTTCTTAAGTGAAACATCCACTATTTAATAGATTAGATTATTTGATTAATTTTAAATTTAGAAGAATGAGATGATTAAAAATTACATTTGCATATATAAAATATATGTAATAGATTTGATTATAGCTGTAAAAATAACACAATAACAAATATTATCTAAATTGCCAATTTACAAATAAATTACCTAATTTAAAAAAGAAAAGTGCTTGTTTTTTTAATTATAGTTTGGGGGGAAAACTAATTATAGGTGCTGATATTTAATAACTATAGCAAAATAGTTTTTTACCCCTAAACCGAAAAAATAACGAAAAAAAATATACAAACTATTGTTTATAACCATCATCATCTTTCAGAAAGAAAAAAAACCATCTTCTTCCCAAATAATCAAAGAAAAATCATATAAAAAACAAAACATTTATTTTTAAACATAATTTTTCTTTCATTCTTTCTAACAAAACCAGTAACCAAACTTTCAAAATCAATACTTTTAATCCTAAAAATTTGTAATAAAAAAAGAGAAACAAACAATTTATAATCCGAAACTCTACAATAAAATCAAATTTATAAAACTCAATTCATCAAACCTTTTTGAAGTTCTGATTTTGTTCTTTGTTAATGGGATTGACAATGATGTTTTAAAGTGAACGAAATTGTTATCTAATTTTTTTTAATTCTAAACTAAAATTGTTTTTTAATGTAAAAAAAAATTATCTCTCACTTTTTGGGTCTCTATTTTTTGGACCCCTAAACAAATGTTTCTAAAAAAATGTTAATAGGCACGACCCTTCCCGACGCCCTCTTCACTCTTAAATTTTAACAAAGCGAATCTCCGACGTGTCTCATCACTCCCTCGTTATCACTTTGTCAATGTTGTTGTCTTCCCCAATAAAATCTTCTTTTCTTAAATCTCTAAGTTATCCACTTAATTAGTAGAATTAAAACCTTTGTAGCTTATGATGTCATGAATTAGTAACAAAAATTTAGTGTGTTTGTTATTCATTGAATGTAGTACAGTCTTTTAAATCTCATCCACTACTGTACAAAAATAGAGAGAAAAACTCTCTTCGTAGTCACTTTTGTTTTTTGCTCTACCATTTAGTGTTTTGAAATTTTGATTTTATAATACCACTTTAGACTAATAGAGTAATATAATGATTTAATTAAATATCAAATAATAATCATTCAGGGTTTTAAATATAATCTACAAACCGACGCTAAACTACGAATAATTGTTATAACATTTATGAAACAAATATTTAGATGGTTATGTTTATTGAAGGACCGAATGAAAAATAATATTGTTATTTAACTTAAACATTTGATCAAATTTGAGAAATACATTTTTTTTTTTGGGTAATTGATCGGTGCGATTTTGTGACGATTTTATGATCCAATAAACCTATACTTTCACTAGATTTACCTTGATTTTGCAGGTTATTGAGTAGGAATTACACAAAGCGAGAGAAGAACACTTAAGAGGAAAAAGAGCTCCCAAAACAAAGGAAAATAGGCAAGAATTCGAGTAGCTTTGGAAGCAACACTTAGCACGAAGTAATCGGAGCAAAATAGCACAAGAAACAAGATTTATCACGTTGTCGCTACCGTTACAAATAGTGTCGCTACCGATGCGGGATTTTGTCGCGACTGTTACGTATTCTGTCGCTACCGATGACGAGCCCAGTATGCACTTGAAGCCTGATTTTTCTTGACCTAAAGCCCAAACCGTTTACATATAAATAGTTCTAAATGACGAAAATGAAGGAGAGTTCATGTTTCCAAGACTTCATGTTTACTACGTAGCAAGAATACGTAGTCGTATCTTGTACAATCATCTATAAAAGTTACAAAATACTTTTTACCACCTCTAGTTTGTACGTATTTCAAATCGCACAAATCTGTGTATTAAGCCTAGAGGTTCAGTTGTTCTTTCGACACGAGGGNCAGTAATCGGTTACTTTTTATAAATAAATAAGCAATCACCAAAGAGTTTGAGTACAGAGTTAATCAAATAATCTGATTAGAAGGATTGAGGAATGAGGATGGATCTGAGAACCGAGTAGTACATGATGGGGATGATGATGATGGTGATGGCGTCGTCGTGTGGAAGGCCATTCACGGGATCGCGAAGTTCGGATTAGGGAGCATGAAATGAGAAGCCGCAATTTGGAATTTCTGGAACCACACTTGTAATGCTTCCGTTCCAAATTTTTGGCGGTTTTTGGTGAGTGATATGCTGAGAAGTTGGCTTCGTATCGTTAGCTGGATTGATTTCCGGAGTGTTGTGACATCCCTGGTGTTACCGCCATGTAATCGGTTGTTGCGTTCCCTCTACAGTTCGTATGTTGAAGCTTGAAATATGAGGCTTTGAATTGTTCTTTTCGCGCGTGTTGGAGCATCCGTTTTCAGTGCGAGCAGGGCTGGTAAGAAGGAATCATGCGAAGGAGGCAGGTGATAGCCGTAGAGTTCCCTTCTAAGGGTGGAAGAAAATCTGCAAGATAGCATCAAATGGTTAAGAGTTTCAATGCCGCCGTCACATAAAAGGCACTTGACATCTATCGATGGGTTCCATCTCTTTAACCGGTCACGAGTAGGAAGGCGACCCATAGCTGCAATCCAGGTAGTGAACGCATGTCTTAGGAGGTGATCTTTAAACCAGACGGCCGATGTCCAAGGCTGAGGCGGTGCAGTTGGGTGCAGCAATTCCCAACTGCACCACCTCAGCCTTTTGCCATAGGTATTGATGCAGTCTTTTGCCATAGGTATTCATCTTTTTCCCTAGATTCCATGAGTGGTGGTGACGATGGTAGCAGAGATCGCAACTGAGAGATTAGTGGGTGGCGACCTCGCGGCAAGCGCCATTTTCCGTTAGTAGCCGCTAATTTGACCGGGGTTAGCAGCCCAATACCTGTGACTTGTGGACCTAAGGGTCCCAAGAGCTGCAGAACAACTCCTTTACCCGACCAGTTTTCAAGCCAGAACATCGCGTATTCCCCAGATTTGACAGTGCAAGATAGACGTTTCTGAGCCGAGACGCGCATTTTCATTACCTGCTTCCAGTTCCAGCTACCATTAACCGAGTAATTATCAGTCCATAAGCTCTTCTTGATTAGTTTACGCTTCGACCATTGAGCCCATAACGAGTTGCTGGCGGAGAAGAGTTTCCAGAGCAGTTTGAGGCTGAATACACGGTTCCAATCCCTTAAATTTCTGAGCCCCAATCCACCCTCTCCTTTGGGAGAACACACTCGCGTCCAAGCCACCTTCGCTCCTTTGGCCGTCACTGTCTTGCCTGACCACAAAAACGCTGCACACAACATCTCCAATTCCTTAATACAACCTTGGGGAAGCCTGAAAACTGCTAACCAATAGTTAATCAGACTATAGATCACAGATTTTATTAGCTGCAAACGACCCGAGAAGGACAAATATTTAACCGTCCAGGAATTCATGCGCTGCTGGGTTTTCTCCGTTAGAACCTGGTACTCAGGCCTCCTCATCTACTGGGTAAGGAGAGGAAGACCGAGATATGTAACCGGAAACCGTCCGCCTGTTAATCCAAATCTGGTTGCCATTAATTCCTGTGCCGCTGCTTTGTTCCCATCTAAGAATAACAGAGACTTGCTAGAATTCATTCTCAGTCCAGAGCCAACATAGAAGCTCTCCAAGACTGCCATAATACCACGGATAGAGGGTTCTGTCCCGTCAAAGAAAATCAACAGGTCGTCCGCAAATGATAAATGAGTGATTAGCGGTTGTTTGCACAAAGGATGGAGACTAAATTTGCCCTGAACAGCAGCGCGATCCAATTGCTTGGATAGAATATCCAAGGTGAGGACGAATAAATAGGAAGACATCGGATCTCCTTGTCGCAAGCCTTTCCGTCCTGGGAAATAACCAATTAATTGTCCGTTGAAATTGATCGAGAACGATGGAGAGGTGATGCATTCTTTGATCCATTTAACGAACCGCTCGGGAGGACGGATTGCACGCAGATTATTCAACACGAGGTCCCAATTGAGGTTATCATAAGCCTTAGCCAAGTCCACTTTGAGGCAGCCACGGTCCGTAGGGGAATCCTTGTTAAACTTAGTAACGAGTTCAGAGGCGAGAATAACGTTCTCAGAGATCGATCGTCCTTTTATAAAGCCTGTCTGATTTAGTTATACTGCATCTGACAAGAAAAACCCCAGTCGATTGGCAAGGATGCGAGAAATAATCTTGTAAATGGTGTTGCAGCAGGAAATCGGCCGGAGTTGGGACAGAGTTTCAGCTCCTGGGACTTTCGGAATAAGAGAGATTGCTGTAGCGTTAATCTGTTTGAGGAGCTTCCCTGAAACAAAAAACTCTATCATTGCTTGTGTTAGGTCGTGCCCTAGAATACTCCACGACGAAGTGAAAAATTCAGAGGGAAACCCATCCGGACCGGGCGCTTTGTTCTTAGGCAGGTTGAAAACCGTGTCTTTAATCTCTTGAGCAGACGGAATGGATACCAATCTATTACATAACTCGGAAGAGCATCGATAGGGTTGGATGAGTTGGATCTCTGCCATTGAGAAAGGAACACAGTCTGAGTTTGTCGTGCCTAGGAGGTTCTTGTAATACCCGACAACCAACTCGCGTAATTCAGTAGGCTCTGTAATTCTCACGCCTTGATCGTTAAGAAGTGAGTTTATTGCTGCTTTGGACTGACGGGCTTGAACAGCTCGATGAAAAAATCCCGTATTCTTGTCGCCGTATCGAAGCCACTGAACTTGTGATTTTTAACGGTAAAAGGATTCCTCCGCTTCTGCAAGTTTATTCCATACAGCTCTAAGATCTTGTTCCCGTTGAAAGTTAGGTCCAGTAGGGTGGCGAAGTGCTTGATCCTGGGCCGCGATTAGTAGATCTCTCGCTTCCTTAGTTTTGAGCTGAATATTGCTGAAACCTACTCTGTTTATCTCCTTACAAACCAATTTTGAAGCTCCCATCTTTTTACAGAACCGAAACATACTTGTGCTCGAACCTCCCGATTCATCCCAAGCCGTCTTGATTTTTGTGAAGAATTCTGGATGTTTTTCAACAAATGTGAAATATTTGAAGAACGACTTCGGTTTGGCTTGGTCGTGCTAGAGTTTAATGAGACAACGAGCATGGTCAGAACCTCCGGACGGTTCAAAGATGGCATAAGAATGGGGAAACGATTGTAGCCATTGCTTAGGATCCTCTGCTTGTCTGTTCGTCCACGTCAAATCCGGACCTGAGTAAGGTAAATCAAAGAGGTCAGATAGGTGTAAACAGGTCTGAAACTCTCTCATACCCTGAGTAGTGGCTGCTGGCCGAGAGGAGGAGGCTTGTTCAGCCAAGGTCAATGTCTGGTTGAAGTCTCCCACAGCCACCCATGGAATGTTCTGCAACCTGAAGTTGGCTGCCAACTCTGATAACTCGCTCCATAGCTCCGAACGGGGTCCTACCTCATTAGCTCCGTAAATAACAACTTGTGAAAAGCTAACTCCCGAGATAGGGATGGTGATTGCGTATACGATTTTCTGAGCGTTCTTGGTAATGATAGTAACATGTAGTTGAGGATCCCATACTAGCCATATCCTCCCGTTAATCGTTGATTCGTAGTTTGATTCCATCCTCCAACCCGGTAGGATATCCTTTAGAATTCGGTGTGAATTGTCTACTTTTACTCTAGTTTCAATGAAAGCGCCGACCATAGGGTTCACTTTCCTCATCCAAGCCTTGATCTCATTCCTTCTACGCAGATTATTCATACCTCGTACATTCCAACAAAAAACGGTGTGCTGCATCCGAAATATTCAAAAATGGGCAATAGATGCCTTTAATTCCGAGAGTGTCCGTTCTTCTCAAGAGAATGATCTTTCTCTAGAGAAGAAGAGAGGTCTGAAAAGGTGAATATAGGTTTCTTTTTCTTATCCTTTTTTTTCTTTTTCTTCCGAGACTTCAAGGTTGAGGTACCCGAATTTCTATCCTCCGCTGAATCTGTGTTGGAGGTTTCCCTTTTCCGCATAATCAACTGTGCTGAGGCAATAATATCTGTCTCTTCTGTTGAATTGCTCAATTGATTGGAAGATGAAGACGGGGACGTCCTCAACGATTCCACGATAGCAGTTACAGGAAGGGCAGAGGATTCCACCGGGACTGTAGCGACGGGGAAATCTGTCGCTTCTGGGAGGATTTTTGGGTGCAAATCTTCAGTTTCCTTATGACAAGGTGGTACACTAAGACTTCTAGAGCTTCTACCTGTCGTAATCCTTCTGAGAGGGAGCGGAGAGGGCTCATATTTTTTACTGATGTCTTGTTGCTTGGAATAGTCTTGGACCAAAGGGGTTCTAGTCAAGGGAGGTAAAGTAGAAGGAGTGGAGTCTTTCAGCTGCAGCTGAGGAGTCTGGATTGAGCTGAGAGTCTCGGTATCAACAATCTCTCCCTCTTCTGCTACCGATGGATGACTAGCTGGATCTTGGGTTGCTAAAACCTGGATCAGGGGTTTGACGACTGCAGGGGGAATCAAGGGAGGGATTGCACTAGGCAGCGGAACCTCTTGAGTAGCTCCGGTAGGAATTACCGATGTCTCAGTGGCATCTCTGGAATTCTTAACGGTGTTTAATCTAGCTCTGACCTGCCTTTGTAGCTTGACGCATCTGTTCTTCATATGCCCGTATTCATTACAATGGCTGCAAAAGGGAGGCAAGCGCGGGTAGAAGGCATCCACTGTGATTTCATTACCATATTCGTCATCAACTATAATCACTTCTAAAACCTTCCTATCCAGCGGAATTTCGACTTTGATCTTGGCTTCACCCTTAAAGATTGGGCTCAGTCTCGATTTTTCGGTATGCATGGGCTCGCCCACAGCACTTGCAATGAGGCTAATTCCGGCGATAGTGTAGAGTTTAGGTGGAATCTTTGAAATTTTTACCCACGTAGGGATGGAGAGGAGCTTCTCCTTCTTCAAAGAGGCATCGGGCGACCATTCTGAGACAATGATTGAGCAGTTATCGGCTTGCCAATACCCAATCTGGAGGACCCATTCTCTAGTTGACTTGGCTGGAATGAAGATAAGGTAAGCATCTTCTGACATGTGGTGGATGACGATATTGCCGAATTTACCCCATCGAGGATTGAGGTCGGCATAGACTTTTGCTGGCGAAGGAAATCCACCATGGAATTGAGCGACTATGTATCCTGTCCACATAGCTGAACCCTTGAGAATAACTGAGGCGGGGGCTCTGACGATAGGGATGCCGTCTTCGCGGTACCTCGGAATTGCAGTTTTTTTGAGATTTCGTAACGAAGATTTTAGTCTATTCGCCCATTTCAGGGCTGGATCTGAGTTTTCAACCTGTAGTTGGTTGTAAAATGCGTTTTCTAGAGTCACGTGACCGATTTTGGTGGAATTGTCTTCTTGTTGAGTTGAATCTTCAAGATTGAGTCGGTGTGGGCCACCTTTGTCGGTGGGATTGTCGGTGGGAATGTCGGTGGGTGAAGTAGTAAATGCTACATTTACAGGAGTTGCGATGGATTTAACTATCTGCAAATCTTTTGCTTCATTAATAGCTTGCACAGTCGGGAGGTTGACCTCCTTTAATGTTTTATCCGGCGGCATGACGCCGGCTGGCCAGAGGCCTCCGGGAATG
>KE151006.1:11869-25787 GCA_000411095.1 Aethionema arabicum
AATGGACAACCTTACCTACTTTCTCCGAAGTCTCCTAACTGTCCGTACAGTTTTCTCCTAGGGCCGGCTCCTTCCAACATACTTCGAAATACAATCTTTTTTTACATAATAATGAAAATGTTATGATGTTTTCATGTGAAATAATTATTCTATTTGATATTTGTTTTATAATTTTAAATTGGTTTTTAGTTTTGTGTCGGTAAAAAAAAACCATATAACCGAAAGAAACTTAACATGTAACCATTTCTTTAGCTCTATCATATCATACTCCTTTTTTTTAACTAATATTTTATAGTTTAGTATTCGGAGTCATGAGGTATTTTGAACCATTTCCATTTAATGAAAAATATCATGACTTATGAAAAATAGTTTTTTTTAAAATAGTTTTTTTTAGATCTTATATTTGAATAACCAGATTTCTTAAATTAAATCGATTTGAATTTGTGCTCCTAATGTAGAAAAAAAAAATGTAAAGCTCAGTGGGACGTATCAATTTTTTCCAATCAATTTTGAAAAATAGAAAAAGAGTAATGACCACATTATTTATAGAAATTAAACAGCTTCTACAAAATTGAAAATAATGTGTGCTCGTTGCTGTGTTTTTAGAAGAGGTAAATCTGATTTGGTAGCGGAGGTAGAGACGCTAGAAATTGCAATTGGTTAAAATCTGATCCATGTTCGATAAACTCTTGCGACTCTACATCAATGGCGTCATTGTTGGTGTTGTAATTTTGAAATCCTAAGCTTTCGTCTTCTACCCCCAATGTGACAGTGTTGGTACTCGTATTGTTGATTTCAAACCCTAGATTCTGATTCCAAGTTTCTTCCTTTAACCCCAATGTTTCTGTGTAATCGACATTGTTGGTGTTTGTGTTGTTGATTTGAAACCCTAGATTCTGATTCCAAGTTTCTTCGTTAAACCCCAATGTTTCTGTGTAATCGAGAATGTTGGTGTTAGTGTTGTTGATTTGAAACCCTAGATTCTGATTCCAAGTTTCATCTACTCCCGATGGATATTGGTAATCGACAATGTTGGTGTTATCGATTGGAACATCGAAACTCTGATTCCAATTTTGTTCTGCTTTAAATTGATCAAAACAATCTTCAAATCCAACATTGTTGGTGTAAATTGGAAACCCTAAACTCTGACCAATCGGTAGCGAATTAGAAACCAAGGCCGGTTCTTGATTGATTGGGAGAAGCTCTGATAAAGGAATCGAAGCTAGTTGTTGATGATTTTGCATCATCTCTGACCTGATTTTGATATCTAATGAAACCAAAGCTTCTTTAAGACGCTCCGATGAGTAATCATCAGCACAGAACCTCGATTCGTGGTCGAAATTGGAATTCATTATCTTCCTTTTTTTATTTGGTAAATTAGTGTCAAGAACATCGCGAAGGCTAACGCTTCTTTTGCGTCTTGTGGTGTCATCTAACTCAGTAAATTTCTTCGCCATATTTGTGACTGTTTCTTTATTAGGCCATATTTTCAAATTGTTGTCTGTATCATAACGGATCAAACATATGTCTACATCACAAAGAATATTTAATTCCTTTGCTTTTTTGAAAAGTGTTTCTTCTCTCTTTAAACATAATAAAGAAGAAGAAGAAGAAGCCATGGTTACTCGCAGACAAGTAGTAGTGAAAGATGTTTAAACACATATGCTTTATATATACTTTTATTTATTTGTTTTATTTCCTTTTTTTATTGTGATTTGTATGATCAATGAGATTTAGCAATTAATGGAAATTATTCTAGTAGACTTTCTATATTTTTTTCATATATGTGTTTGGTTCGATAAAAGGAAATAAGATGATAATTAATTATAGATTTAGTTTTTAATACTCCGGTAGATTTTTCATAGATTTGTTTTACGAGCCGTAGGATTTGAACCTTGTCTTTCAAGTAATCAATTTTGATGGGTTTTTTCTAATTTTCCTTTTTTTTTCTTCTAAAGTTTGGGTTTGAAAACAGGAGCGGTGGATTTGGAATGGACACTCGAAGCATAAGCCAAGGTAATATTTACAGTTAATTCGTTATTTGTTTCACAAAGAAAAAGGCTATTTTAAAATAAAAAACCTTATAATTTTCCTTTGACACACTACTAGAACTAGTAAGCGACCCTAGAAGCTGCCAAAGAGGAACTAGGAGGGATATGGCTATAAATGAAGTATTTTCGTAATGATCAAAGTGAAGTTATCTTATATTGACAATATTATAGATCAATTAATATATCGATAAATTAATAAATTTTTGAGTCTAATATTATCAATTTACAGATCAATTAATATTTCGATAAATTAAAAAAAATTTGAATTCTAATATTATCAATTTAAAAAAAAAAAAAATAGTTAGTAAAAATATTTTCGTAATGATTTCGATTAATAAACTTTTACGACCAATACGAACCAACATTATTGACTATATAAATAGACTAAAATAATAATAAAACAAAATAAACAAAATTATTTGTATTATATAAACTATAAAGAATACAAAATTATTTAAACACACATCCTGTTGGAATCCCACATCGATTAATGAGACCAAGATTGACTAATATATAAGATCATGGGTTACTCCACTCATTGCCAATTGGTTTTGAGTTGGAACCTCATGTTTCTTACACATCCTTTATATATACTTTTAATTATTTGTTTTATTTCCTTTTTTTATTCTGATTTGTATGATCGCTGAGATTTAGCAATCAATGGAAATTATTCTAGTAGGCTTTCTATATTTTTTTTCATGTGTTTGGTTCGATAAAAGGAAAAAATAATATGATAATTAATTATAGATTTAGTTTTTAATACTCCGGTAGATTTTCCATAGATTTGTTTTACGAGCCGGTAGGATTTGAACCTTGTCTTTCAAGTAATCAATTTTGATGGGTTTTTCTAATTTTCCTTTTTTTTTCTTCTAAAGTTTGGGTTTGAAAACAGGAGCGGTGGATGGATTTGTAATGGACACTCGAAGCATAAGCCAAGGTAATATTTACAGTTAATTCGTTATTCGTTTTAAAAAAAATGCTGTTTAAAAAAAACCTTATAATTTTTCTTAGACACACTACCAGAACTAGTAAGCACTACAAAAAACACTCTGTTTAGCCGTCGCGGATCGGCGGCCAAGCGGCGGCTAAACGCACGTAACGACAGCTAAGCGGCAGCGNGAAGCTGCCAAAGAGGAACTACGAGGGATATGGCAGCATAAGTCAGGCTGCTAGAGATGAAAGTGAAGTTATCCTATATTGGCTATAAATTTTATAGATCAATTAATATTTGAGAAATTGGCTGTTTTATACATTTAGTGGGTTTTGTTATGTTTTTTATACCCAAAAAGTGACTTTGTGTTTTATACACATTTAGGATGAGGTGAAAGACTAATATACCCCTCCACACTACTTGTCCCCTTATGCATGACCTAATTCATTTAATAGAAAGACCTTCTCTATTTTTCTCTCCTCTCTCTCTCTTCCTCTCTCCTCTCTCTTTCTCTCTCACGTCAAGTTCTCTCTCTTTCTCTCTTTTATGAAACCAGAAGAGAAATCCCAAATGGTGACTTGTTTTTACGAGACCAGTTAGTGAAATCCTGTTTTGGGCATTCTCGGTTCACGATTTTTCAAAATCGATATCCAACATTATTGACTATATACGAACCAACATTATTGACTATATAAATAGACTAAAATAATAATAAAACAAGATTAAGAAAATTATTTGTATAATATAAACTATAAAGAAGGTTTCAGTATTGAAATTTTGAAGCTTTGTGTTGGAAACTTAAAAAAAAAACTAAAAGATAAAGATTTTAAAGATTTAGCTTGAAAATGTTCTAAGCTACTCTTTTACTGGAAGTATATATGAGTAATCGACAATGCCATATTGTTGGTGCTCTCAATTGAAGGGCCTAAACTCTGATTCCAAGTTTCTTTATTAAAGGGCGGCGGAGGTTGTTGATGAGTTTGGATCGTCCGCGTTTCAATAAGGGATCTGATTTTGATATCCAATGAGATAAGAGCTTATTTAATATGATCTGATGAGTAAACATCAGCACAAAACTTCGATTCTTCATCGAAATTCGAAGCAATCTTCTTCTTTTTCTTATTTGGTAAAGTATCTTTGTCTTTATTGTCAAGGACATCACGAAGGCTAACGCTTCTTTTGCGTCTTGTAGCATCATCTAACTCAGTAAACTTCTTCGCCATTGTTATAACCTTTTCTTTGTTTGGCCATATTTTCAAATTGTTATTTGTATCATAACAGATCAAACATATGTCTACATCACAGAGAATTGATAATTCCTTTGCTTTTTTGAAAAGTGTTTCTTCTCTCTTGAAACATGATAACGAAGACGAAGAAGAAGTCATTGTTACTTTGGTGAAAAGGTGCAAACAAGTAGTGACAAGAGGGTTAAACATTAAGCATTAAACATTGATCCTTTTATATATTACTGTATTTCCTTTTTACTTATGATTTGTATGATCACCGACATTAAGCAATTAATCTAAAATATCTCTCAAAGATTTTCTATAGATTCTTTCCCTGTGTGTTTGTTACAATAAAAGGGATTTTCAAGTCTTCATTAACTACGATAAAAGGAAAAAAAAAACTGGTCTTAAGAAAAAGATAGAATGTTATTGTGATGGAGTTTTATAAAAAAAAAATGTAATAGTTAGAGCATAATTGATAAGATTTTCAGTCGAGCTTAATATTTTTTTAAAGTCAATCACGTTTGCTTGAAGTTTAAAGCATAGTTTTGAAAGGCCTAAAACTTCCGTACTTCTAAGTTTTTATTGGAAGTTTTTCTAAGTTTTAACTCTTTAAAAATTAAAAATATTTTATCATCTTTATGTATTTAATTAATTTCATATTTTCTCATAAATTTTTTTTATTGTGTATCTATTTTAGTCATTTTATGTTAACAATTCAATGTTTTATCAATTATAATATATATAGTTTTACACCTTTAGCAAATTTAGAGATTCAATCTCGTATTGCTACAACTCGACTAAAAATTTTACTAATTAAACTCTTAATTTTAAAATAAATTAGAAAAATTTATGTGCTCGAATGTGATTTTTTATTTCAGTTCTTCTGAAAATTATTATGAAATTAACTAAAGATAGATATATAAGTTTTCAACATTGTATGTGTTTTTAAAAAAAAATTGTATGTGTTTTTTAACCCTGATAATTTATATAATTAGATACATCGATCCATGTAGGAATTTTTTATAATGGGGGCACACTTTTTTTCAATTAAAAAAAACATTAGTTGGACATTAAAAAAAATTTTGAAATCAAAAATATTAACAATAAATATATCAAATTATATGAAAGAAAAATCAAAATCATAGCCAGAAATACTAATATTATTCACAGTAAGATGTTGTATAAAATCACTACTATATAATAATAAATTAAACTTTTAATATTATTATATATTTATGTTTAGAAAATTATGATATGATATTTAAAAACTAAGAGAAGAACAATTGATTTTTTTTTTCAGTTCATAATTTACAATTTTAAAATAGAAATTCGGGGGATTTCCATAAATGACACCAAAATCATCTGTTTTGCAAAAATGACAATCGAATTTAATTTTTAACAAAAGTAACAATTTATAATGACACATTAGTCTTTAGTAGTTTTAAAGTTGTTTTTACTTTATTATTGTTCAGCAAAAAAAAACTCCCAAAATCTATATAAAAAAAACCTCACTCTCGATAACCCTAAATCGTCGCGATCTCACACCCGACGACTACAACTTTCCGACGAACTGAAAGAAGACGCAAGTGAGATTCGTGATTTCCTCTTCTTTTTCCTCCTATTTTCCATTTCATATATGCGATTTATTAGTGAGGCGAAATTCATAAGTTGGACAAATTGCAGTCTCTAAGCCAAGATTAGATCAAATTGGGTATTCATCTCACTAGTCTTCTCCACCGTTACAGGTATTGGTATTCACGAATAGAAGCTAAGAAGAAAGTAGCACAGAGGTAAATTCAAAGGCTGATTTCTCTATCTGCTCTTTGTTACCGAGGTTAGTCTTGTGCTCTGTTTGAGGCTTATTTTTGTTCGGTTTTACTTAGTTGGTTTTCAGTGTTGAGTGATTGGCTGTTTGCTTTTAGTTGCCCATTTTCTGTGATCTCAATTTGGTATAATTAACCTTAGTATTTGGCAACACATCTAGCTGATTCATATTCCTGGTATGAATATGTAATAATAAAATATAAGAACTACAAGTTTTGTATATACAATAGAGTGTAGCTTATGTTTCTTTTGTCTTTTATCCATGGGCCTAAACAACAAAGCCCAAAAGTTAAACTTAAATTAGAATCCCACAAGTAAAAGAGAGCAACGTCGTTTCAACTCGGGATTGATTTAAAATGAAGACTTCTCAATTGAATTGATCATCCTATAGAAACTTGAGAATGTTACATTTCTTGTTACGCTTTTTCTTGAAGCATTCTTGAAGATTAATCCTGCAATTGTTATAAATTTTTTAGATTATGACATTTTGATAGCAAGAGACTCTTACGAGACGTACCAATTTGATAATTGAGAACTTGTTAAAGATTTGGTGTTTAAGATTCTTACTGGATAAAATGAAGTTGTACCGAGTCTGATCAAAGGATAGGACACATACATATCTTTTACAAGTGGTATGAGAACAATGTTGAAAGCAAACGCAGATCCCTAACAGTAAATACTACTGATCATTCCCTCACATCACAAAATCAAGAAAGAAATAGATTAGTACCAAGAAGAAGAAGATTAGGTTAGTAATCAAAATTAAAGCAGGTAGAGCATAGAACTTAGGCATCTAATAGGTTGAAATAAATTGAGAAATTGCCAAAAATAGCATAGTGCTATATTTTCATTTTTGGTACTTCATAATATATACTTTTTGTTTAGACAAAATTACCCTTCTTTATTATTGTAACGTAATCCTAATTTCAGGAAAAAATCAGTATTCGATTGCTAAAAAAAGCGATTCCACGACGATTCCACGAAGATTTCAGCGATCATTCATCTCCTCCGTCCAAGCCACACGTTCTTTTTCCGACGATTTTTGTCCCTCCCATGTCTGTGTTCCGTCACAATGTGCAGTGCGCCGTTTGGGTGTTCAATTTTCCTGCAATTTCCAGCATGATTACGTGTCCAATTTTCCTCCAATTTTCGATGATTTTCTTTTGATTTATGCAATTTTAGCGATTTTGCAATTCCGGTGATAGATGAACTTCTGTTTTGCACGTCTTCATCTTTTCTTCTTCCAGAGTTACAGCTCCTTCACAACTCTATCTCTACCTCAATTTTGTGGACTTCTGAATCGATGGTCTCTCGTATCATTGTTGACAGAGACGTGAGTTAAAATGTGGGCGTCGTGCTTCACATGGTGTAAGATTTGAGAGAGCAGAGGAGTTAGTTGGTGTATAATTTCCAAGTGTTCTGAGATTATTTAGCTTGAATTGGTCATTATTCAACACACTTCTGCTTATGTTCTTGTTTTCTTTGTGTGAAAAGTAAGAAACATTAACAAAAACATTAGACTGTATAGTGTTTACAATCCCAACATGATTATCATTTATGTTTGCAATATTTCTAGCCTGAGAAATATCAAGTTTTATGGCTAATACACGTGAGGATCTATTTAAGTTTCGATTGAAAATCCCAAAGAATCGAGATGGCTCTGCAATACTGAAATCCATGGAATGAGATACAAGTACAACAAAGGTGATTCCATGGCCACTGATAACACGGTTTCGGGGTGTTTATATTGTGCGTGCTTTATCAATCGAAGTAAGGGGGTTTTCCTTAACTCCGACACCACAATGCCTAGAGCGATGTAGTGGGAAGTAAGGGTGTCGAACCACTCTTCCGGTGTACTTCTTTTACTTCCAGTATTAAGCCAAACTAAGAAATAAATCTTTTGGGGTTTTGGTTCCTACTTGCCACTAGGAGAAATCAAGGTAAAATAACGATGTAAAAACAATAATTAAAAGCGTTAGGACTTCTGGGTTTCAGTAGGGGAATGTAGAATGATGTAGACACTTATTCAGGTTCGGTTAAATTCGTCCAGATTCATAAATAAACGAAGACTGACTCCCTCTCGGGCAGTGATCGCGATCTCTAATCCTAAACAAGCCAGGGATACGAGGATTGAGATAATCCAAGATCTAAACTTTCGAGCATGCATTAAGTTCGAGAATGATATGTCAACAATTTCCTTAGACTTCAACTCTCGTTGGCCTTATTTCACTGCTCATCAAACGTTTGTTCTAGCAACATGCGAGCTTCTCGCAATCCACGTTAACCTATAATCTTATTCTAGGTGATCAAGCTAGTCTAACCATTACGAATATCGATTAGATGAAGGAACAAATGTATTACTATCTATTTGTGTCTATCATGCATCTTACAATTCCATAGAAACCCCTACATCTTAACAAGGGATCTACTCAGACATACCTAACACTAACAAAGCTATAAAAGTGTAGGTAAACATCATAGAACTGCAGTAAAAGTAAAGATAACGAGTAGAGAGAAGAATTCTTCGCTAAAACTGTGTGAAACTAAGACTCTTCAACTACAAACTCTAAAATGGTGCAAGGCAAAAGCAAGGGCTCCAAGAACAAGTCTATGTGGTTGCACACTTGATGCCAACAAAAATAAGAGAGTCTATATAGGAGACCCTAGGTACAATCACGTAAGAAGCAAGAAAATGAAAGTTTCTCCATTTTCCAGTGGACCACACGACCGTGTGCCATGTGCTGCGCATGGTCGTGTTGGGCTAAGCAGAGAGGTTCCCATTTTCTTCAAGCGAGGCGCATGACCGTGGGCCATGTGGTGCCCGCGGTCGTGGCCTTGAGATCAAGCCCTCCTAAGGTTGTTTTCGTGAAGCGACCCGACCATGCGGCTTTGGTGGACGCGGCCGGGTCATTTCACGTAGAAGTCTTCTTTTGGCTATGATGAGTCCCATGACCGTGTGCCTTAGTGCCATGGTCGTGTCCTTTGGTGATGACTTCATAAATTCACGAGTTTTTGCTCTTTTTGGCCTGTTTCTCTTCACATGTCCTTTCTTGGTTCCTTGATGCAAAATGCACCTAAAATGCTCCAAATGCTCCTAAAGATAAAAAGAAACTACGAAAACAAGGCTTGTAAATGTGTCAAAAGCACCCNGCTCTTTTTGGCCTGTTTCTCTTCACATGTCCTTTCTTGGTTCCTTGATGCAAAATGCACCTAAAATGCTCCAAATGCTCCTAAAGATAAAAAGAAACTACGAAAACAAGGCTTGTAAATGTGTCAAAAGCACCCCCTATCTATACCTCCAAACTTAAACTCTTGCTTGTCCTCAAGCAAAACAAGAGGCACTTAAGCTTGAAGTATGAAAAGGAAGACTCATAAAATATCATGCGTTTTATAGACAAGCAAACAATCTCAGAGATGGCCCTAAACTTAACAGAGAATAGAGTACCGTTGGATTAGCAAGTCGTTTCCGCCCCGGAGTTTGATCACCGTCAAGCCCATTTCTATCAATCACCCGTTGTCACCCGATTAACTGACGGGTTCGAATCTTTTGTGCCTTGATCATTTGATGGACATGCATTTGGCTAGGTAAAAGATGGATGTTTCGATGTGGAGCTAATATTCATCCTCAATTTGGTGGCTACTCTCACAAGGAAGTCGTCAATCTGCAAAATCAAGAAAGCAAAAAGGCATTCAAAAAGACTAATGATTAGCGTATATCAATGCTAAGCTCATACAAAATCACTTTTCACACTTAAAAACTAGGTAAGTTTCATTTTCCCCCTTATTATTCAATTTTCGTTTTTTTTAAATTTTTTTTTGGGCAAACGAAAATACCTTATACATTCTAATGATTGGCTAACTTCTAACTAGGCAAGGTTTCATTCAATCCTATCCTTCATCTACTCTCAAACATTCCCCCAAACTTAGATTCATCTAATCTCTCGAGATAATAATGAGCATTCAACTCCATTCGCTCCTAGGTCAATGTGACCAATTCTAACGGAAGAAGTGAACTGTCGCCAAGTGCTTTCAGGTTTTTGCAAATTTCTGACATTCCTGAAAAATCTCTCACTCAAGAACATGAAATTGGTTAGAATTATGGGGCTTAGGGGTTTTAAAACGAGGTAGATTTCAAAGAAAAAGAGTGGTAAAAGGGTGAAAGTATATCCATGCATGCGTCAAAGCTAGAAAATCTACAGTCAAGTTCAGAATCCTAAAGGCAACGTCAAATCACAAGGCAATCTAGCAAACAGTGAACCCATAAATACAAAAGTATACCGAATATTACATGCTAAGATCAGTTTATCAGTTTCTAAGGTTCAGTAAAGCACAAATCTCCAGTGTTTGTCTAAATCTACATACTAGCAATCATGTGAGGCATGCAATCATCGTCTCCTAATCAAAAGATAGATGCAAACAAATACAACCGAGTCTCAGAAAGAAAATAAGGAAAGAAAATAAGAAAAACAAAAATAAGACTCAAGAAAAATAAAAATGAGTTAGTACAAGACGAATGTGCTTTCCCCCAAACTTAAATTACATCGTCCTAATGTAAATTGGTCGGATGCTATCCAAGCTTAGAGAATCACACGACATAAGAAAAAAAAAATGGAAAATAAAAATGAAAGAAAATAAAAAGATAAAGTAAAAGAAAAGATACTACTAAGGGTGGTGGTGATGTCGAGCGCGTGCCACATAACCACTCAATGGCATATCATCATCGATCTCATCGGTGGCATCTTCTTGCTCCTGCATGAAGGCATCGACATCGTCCTCAGTGTCATCTGCACCCTGTGATCCGTTATCAGCCCTGGTATCCTCAGCCGTAGCGACTGGTTGTGTATGATCTACAGGTGGGTCCTGCTATGTAGATGTGCTACCCTGCCCTCTCTCTGACCTCTAAAAGCGTCGAGGGCTAGTACCTGAAGCTCCGCACACAAGCCATCGAATCACCTTAGCTAAGGTAGACTCGGTTCTCTTAACACGTCTGGAGGTATCCAGATCCAACTCGTACTTCCTCTGGTTGAGGCGATGTACTCTCATCATGTTCTCCTGGAACCGCTCTTGATAATCTGGAGCATCGACATGTGTATACTGTCAAGAGAACTTTGTAGGGTCATAGGGTGGTACCTGGTAGCGCTCTTCCTTTGGGAAAGGCGTGAATGTGGGTGCAGCAAGAGGTGGAGAGTATGGTGGTGGTGGTGGTGGGTGTGGACGACGGCATCGGAGGCGGTGCTGGGCAGGTGGACCGTCGAGAAGGAGAACTGGTGGGATATCAAAGGCTAAAGCCTCAGGAGTAGAAGGAATTACCCTATCAGAGTGGGTAGGCAAGAGAACATATCGAGGTGCATTACCAGCGACGGTATAACAATAAGTGCTCCCATCCACCTTCAACAAAGTAATACGCTGAAAGTGGGCGGTATCATACATCGGTGTCTCATCAATCCGCCTCTCCTTAGTGAGATCAATCCCACAAAACTCAAATATCGGAGTCAAAAGACTCCCCAACTCTTCGATCTTTCCATTGGTCACCTTAAGACCACGCTCCTTCCGAAGCTCTAGGACTGCAGCAAACTGAAAACCCAAGTTGGCTTCAACAACCGAAGGATCTCCAAAAGTCCATCCACCATTATCCTGTGGAAGGGAAGTATGAAGGAGAGCCATCTCACTCTCACCTAGATGTCCGACCTCCTCCTTTCCATAGAGGAGATTGGCCAAAAGCTTCGCAATAACCCTGAAGACCGGGTTACGCACTAGAGCAATCTTATAATACCGAGTATCCTTAGCATCTCCCCAAACCAATCCTGTCCCAGAAAATTATGTGACCATCGAAAGATAACCTAAGATCAGTCTTGGATCCATCAAAACCATATATAGCACAGAGGTCCGGGATGTGGACTTGGTACTCCACTCCTCTACACATAAAAATGATAGATGCCAATCTAGAATCTTCACGGGCCATCGCGGCCGATGTTTCATAGTAGCAGGACGCAAAGAACTGTATGGTGAGGTCAGGATAGAGAGGATATCTCTTCGTGAATAAAGTCCCAACTCCAATCCTCTGCAAGATACGAGATAGAGGGTAAAAAAGACCGAGCCTCCTCAGTGTCTCCTCGCATAAAAGCCTAGTATGCTTCATAGACATCCGAAGCCAGGCATTGTAATAGACCTCTTCTCTTGGTCCCCAAGGCTCTCCAGTCCGTCGGCGTCTAGTCCCTTTCATCACCTCCTTGAAGGCGGTGTTCCCCGAGAACGCATCAAAATGGGAACCAGTAAATGGTGTCTAGGTCATGGAAGCTCACATCCAAGTCTCCTCGTCGCCCTACTAGTGCTTGTGGTCTTAGCTCTCTTAACTGGTTGCTTTCCTGGTCTTGTCATCTACAAGTTGAAAAATTGAAACGGTTAAAACTGTGTTCAAGTTAACACATTTATAAGCTCATATCAAAGTCAATCAATCATCAAAACTAGAAACTCTTCTAGCATAATCAATATTCATGCATGATTAAACTAAAATCCATTGAAAACTAAATAATATTCAAGCTCCTTCACATTCAAAAAGTACTCAACTTTCTCTGAAACATCATCCCAACTAAATTCAAAATTCAAGAACCATCAATTTAAATATCCCAATCAATCATCTAGCAAGCATGTGAACCATTGAACAAGTAAAATCTAGTTTTAGACTAGCAAATTCAAGTATTAAACATACAAGTTCTACAAAATTTGGTTTATCCAAGCTCATTGAGTTCACAAGCAAAATTCAATTCGTTTTCAACCTAATTAGATATACTAAGGCTTGGTTCCATCCTAGAACTAGTCTAGAGAAGTTCCTAACCCATATATCAACTCAAAATCAAAAACCCCCAAATTTAAATTCTAGGGCTCGAATTGAAAAATTGAAATTCCGAACTCATACCTTGCTTTTAGAATAAATTGATCGGTTAGATAGAAAGCTCTTGAAAAATCGAAAGGAATGCAATCAAGAATCAAGCAAATCGAAAAAAACTCAAAGAGAAAAGCTTGATTGAAGATCAATGGTGAAAGTTGGGTTTAGTAAGTTGTTGATATATCTATTTCCCCGTTCGATTAATGCATGCTAGTTACGGATAAGAGATTGCGATTCCTCATAAGAGTGACAGAGTGAGGCCAGTTTCAAGTCCTTCTATTATAGGAATCGCGAGTTGTCACACGAGAGTGGACCGGTTCAACATTTATGGTAGAGTCAGGGTTGAACTTAATTGAACCTGAATAAGTGTCTTATCATCGATTGCATCTCCTTAGATTTCCCTGGGTCTAGCGCGTTTTATTATTTTTAGTTCGTTCTATTTACTTTTATTGCTTTTAGTTCGAATCGACTAGTGACAATAGATCGATAGTAAAAACCACCTTTTTTAATTCTTTTGTCTTAGCTCTATTTGAAATCTTAACACCTCCAGCGTAACACTAGAATCTCGTGGGTTCGATCCTTAACTATAATACAACACCCTTGTTGATAGGTAATCGAGGTAATTTTATCTGACGCGAGGCCCCCAAACACCTCGTCATCATTTTGGCGCCGTTGCCGGGGACTCTATTTCTGTTGCCTGTAGGTTATAGGTTTTGATTTAGTCTAAGAAACTACTAATTTCTTTCTTTTTGTTTTCTCTTTGATTGTTTCAGGAGTAAAAAGTTTGTAAGGAATAAACCGAGTACAAAGGTCTAAATCAGTCGTAATGGGCGACCACACCAGACCAAATGCAAACACTTTATTGGAGAGAGTGCAGCATCTTGAAGCTATGGCGGCAGCCATTCAGCAGCTGCAACAGGTGGCGCAAGCACCACCTTCTATTGGTGCTACGCATAGGCCACATACGTTCTATAGGAACCGTGCTGCGATAGTCGCT
>KE151007.1:0-19925 GCA_000411095.1 Aethionema arabicum
TAGACACCCCATAATTAACAATGACGATAATGCCCCTGTAATTTACTTACTCTACACCCTACAACCTACACCCTAAATCCTAAACCCTAAACCCGAAACCCAAAACCCTAAACCCAAAACCCTAAACCCAAAACCCAAAACCCTAAACCTGAAACCCTAAACCCGAAACCCTAAACCCTAAACCCGAAACCCGAAACCCGAAACCCTAAACCCTAAATCCGAAACCCTAAACTCTAAACCCTCTATTAGGTCAACTAAAAAGATACCTAGATGTGTGGAATGGTAGTTTAGTTTTTCCATTATCCCAAATGTCTATGGATCTAAAAAACTAAAGAAGACTTTTTAAATGTGTAAAACGTCCAATTTCTCATGAAAAAATGAGTTTTTATTTGATAACTATTATTATATTAAACGTACGTACTTATTATATAAACAATGTAAATTGTCAAATGTTTCACAATAAACGTTTTTAGGTAGTTAAAAATATTTATTACACTAATTTTTTTTTTAACCTACACTAATTTATTGTTTTCATTTTTTTTAATTAAAATGAAAAAATATATGGATATTTGTTTATGTGTTAATTAATATACCAATTTTCTTAATAAAGAAGAAAAGTTCAAATTGGTTACTAAAAAACAAAGTGTAATTTTTTTGAAAAATAAATCAATTCCACTAATTTCAGTAAAATAATATTTTTCTCCTGAATTGTATCACATTTTCTTCCACCAATTTTATAATTTAATCATTTTTAAATTACCACTTATACGAAATTGCTCGGTTATATCATTCATAATTTTGTCTTCTTCTATTTATATTAAAATAAACTATACTATACCTTCAAAACTCACGTGTTTATTATAAAGACGCCTTATCAACAATCTAGAATGTACATATTAAAAGAATTGATTTTAGTTTAATAATAAATTATTATTAATAATTACCAGAAATTGATTATTATATATTATGATTTGACACACAAATAGTTGGTGTTAACACATTACCATTTTTAAGTTAGGACAAATTAAAAACCAACAAAAAAATATTATATTTATTTTCAATTACTAATGGCTTTTATTTATATATTCAACTTTACTATAAGCACCTTTTCTTGCAGCCGACGAGACGTGCTCCAAAATTTTATTTAAAATTATTCTTACTTCTAGATTTTATATTAATTTTATGACAACAAAAATTTCAGAATTTTTTTTATCATTAATATAACTGTTTTTTTCTAAAAGTAAAAAAATTCTTAAAACCAACATTTTATCTTTGATATATCCATAATATACTTAATGACATTTAACAAAAACAAATTATACAACTATATAATAAATAAATTTTCGAGAAAGAGTATTAATATTTTTTTTAAAAATATTATTAAAATGTCTGCTATTTTATGATATATTACTATAAATTTAAATAACAAAACAATGTCGATATTAATTTCTTGAAGATAGTTTTTGGTTGTTAAAACAACAACAAAAAATTAGTTAACCGTATTTAGTTTATAATTTATGTAATTTAAAACATGTGTTTTTGCAACCTATGAATTAGAGATAACCAACCAAAGAAACAATACAACTAACTAATCAGTTTATTAATAAGAACGCTAAATTTATATATATATATATATATATATATATAATNACAAACGATTAAAGACCATGTATATATATGTATATTGCATGAAAAAAAATGTGTGTATATATATTTTGTTAAATAAAAACCAAATATATATATATTGAATGAATAACTTTATTCAAGCGAATTTAATATTTATGTATGTTTTCCTTTTATTACGTTAAACGACCCATAATTCTTAATATTCGATAACTTTATACAAAAATTTACACAAAAATAATATAGCACTAATAATAATTAAAGATCAATTAATAGAATATTAGCGCATAATAAGAAGATATTTTAGTTTCTTTATGCCGACGCAAATAAACAAAAAACTATCATTTGGCATATAATTATTATCATTAAGCTCGGGACCATTATTCAACTTTTGAATATTTAATTAATAATATGTATGTATATATATACTATTATGGTGACATGCGTATTAATTATATTAATAATTATGATAATGGCTACTTTAATGGGTATAGTGAACAAAATATCTTTAATAATAATATTTACTTACACTAGTTTGAGAAAAAGAATATTTAAAATTAACATGGACAAAAAAAATAATATTTAAAATTAATAGAGCTAATCAAATACTTCTCATTTTTTGGTTTATAAAATATAATAAAATAGAAAACTTTAAATTCATATCAAACTTCTTAAACAAAGAAATTAAAAAATATATAATTTTTTTATGAATCTAATTAATTCGAAAATCCAGATACTCAACCCTAATTTTCAAATAATGTAAGTGATTTTTTAGTATTAATTATGCCATTTTGTGTTCTCTACTTCTCGAAATATACCAAAATTCACAAAAAATACACACATATATAGACATTCCAATATAATATATAATTTAAATATATCTAATATTATGTATGCAGATAGATGTCATTCTCTCCAATGAAATAATTAAGTTCAAATATGATTTTAAAATTAATATGATGCTAATAATGCTATAATCAACTAATTATTATTCATAAGAATTGGGTTTCGTCCGTCCATTATAATTATATTATTCTTTGTAGAAGTATACCAACAAACAAAATTAATTAAATTGTTGACAAAAAAATGACAATGCGACAAGTTAATTAAACTATAATGTCAAAATTTGACATTAATAAATTTTCAATATGTTAACTAATTAATAAATGAAACGTATTCTTAACGTGGAGTTTCCAACACATTTCGACATACTATGAAGCTTTAAGATTTGAATTAAATAGAAATGTAACCATCAATTTTAATTTGTTTGTCCATTTTAGAAATACAACTTAACTTAACAAAACACTTGTTATATAACATTTTGCACTAAAATATTTAAAAATGTAAAATTCATAATTTTAAGTCATAACAAGGTTGGTCTAGAAGTTTTCATCTATAACTTCTTCTTTCTGTATCCAAAAATACTCGAGTTCCAACTATAGAAATGATATTTAATTTAAGTATTTAATTTGTACTAACTAATGAAACCGAGTTGTAGTCTAAGAAAAAAAATCATAATGATAATATTTTAATTCAATATGTGTATTTGTTAAAATGCAGAAGATAAACCATTTTGATATTTAGATTTTAAAATATTACACAAAATAAAACATTTTAATAAATTTATATAATTTTATGTCAAATTAAAAATTAGGTTTAACTTTGTAACATATTATATTATTTTATTATAAGAAATACTTTAGAAAATATAACTATTTATCCATTACAATATATTTATCACAACTTCTATTTCGCATTCATTATATTAACTCACATACAACAAATGTTTATCTAAAAATCATTATTTTTAACATGTGAATATATTCTAAATTAATACGTTATATATATATATATATATGCATATAGTTTTAATTAAAGTATATATTCTCATTGATTATTTGTTGTTATTAATTAAGACAAGACATATAATATCATTACCTCCTACTAATTAAATTAACACCCAACTTTTGGTCACCAAGTGTCCAAATGTTAATGAACAGCTTCTCGCCTAACTTGTCTTGTTAAATTCTAATAATAGATTATGATAATTAATTAATTATGTTACTCTTATTTAATTAATATATCTCATAAATTAATCACTCTCACGTATTAATTAATCAGTGCCTTAAGTTGCACCTTCTCCACCTACACATGAGTTGAGATGGGACAACAACAAAACTTAAAAAAAATTAATAAAACTAATATTTTTGTATAAAGGAAAATAGTAATAAAAAATTTCAATATTACATGTGTTACATCGTTATTTATTTATATTTTGTTGGGCAAATAATGTTCTTTAAATTTATTATTGTAATATTTTCTAATATATATAAATATAATAAATATTTTCAAATGCATATTTGTATATTTATAAATTCATAGTTGGAACTTTAGTTAAAACATTAAATTTTATATTAAAACATTAAATTTTAGCCACTAGCCATTTTCTTATGTCCTTTAGTTACGTTTCTTGAGTTATTTGCAGCCACATAATTAGAAAAACTCATAATTAAATTTGACCAAAATTAACTACAAAACATACATTAAATTTACTAAGTACGGATTTAACCATTTATATACACTAATATTCATTCAAATTTCGCAATATTTGTACAACGATAACTAATGGGAAATCATAATGTTTTCAATTATCAAAATCGTTAAATTTATTAGTCCTAAAAGTAAAACGTCAATTTTGTTTAAAAACTCTTTAACTAATTAACAATATTGTTTCGACGATATTTCATTTATAATTTAATAATTGTATTTAAAAAAAAATGTAATTTTAGTCTTTAATCAATTTCTTATGTCATTTAGTTAAGTTTTTGAATCGATTTACAGCCACGTGATTATAGAGAAGATCATAATTTAATTTGACCAAAAATCAACACCGAAAACATATATATATTTCAAAAAATAAGGATTTAACAATTTACGCACAAAAAAATTAATGAGGAATTACCTAAAATGCCCTAATTCAATCATTTTTTACAAATGTGTCATTTTTGTAGGGTTTACCAATTATATCCTTGAGTCTATTCTTATGATATTTTTGCAAAAAATGCTTAAATGAAAAAAAATTTCTAAAAATCAATTATGCAAAATGTCCTAATTGAATACAATTTTCCAAATTTTTCATAAAGTGTGAGGGTATACCACTTATAATGTTAGGTATAATGGTAAGGCATTTTTGCAAAAAAATCACGATTAAAGTATTTTTGCAAAAAAAACTTGAATAAGGGCATTTTTGTAATTCCCTCAAAATTAATTCACATTTCAAAATATTTTTACCACAAAAACTAATCATAAGTTTCAATTTATGTTTAATTTCTTGTAATAAATAATTTCTATCGATAACTTTTAACTTTCAACAATTTTATATTCATAATTTATAAAACGTCAAAACTTATAAAAATTCATAACTAACAATATTTTTACGATATTTCATGTATACATTTATAATTTTAGTCAATTTCTTATTATGTTATTTAAATTCATTTCTTGTATAAGCAGCCAAATAATCTAGAATTAAACTCATATTTTAATTTGACCAATCTTAGCCATAAAAGCAAACATAAATATTCAAAATATACTTATTACTTCCACTATCAATTATAATACTATTTATAAGATATTTTTGACTACATCAAAGATGCCATATTTATATATTATAAAGTTTTCAAGTTAAAATAGTTCTTTAGATATGGACTTATATTAGTGCGGTTTAGTTAGCAAGAATATGCCATGTCGACTGCAAAAATCCAAAGTCTCAATAGAATAATTACTTTTACAGAAATAAAAATATAAAAAATAAATAAAATAAAAGTATTTATTTTATTTTTGTCATTTACACTTTAATTAAATAAAAACTTGAAACGTCAATTTGCATGCCTTCCTTTGCCTACTTCCTTTATTTCTCCGCTATCTCGCGACCCACGGTAGGGTCATGAAAGTGATGACGTGGCTAAATCATAGCCGTTGATTAATCTCTCGACAGTCACCAAACAATCCTGACGGTTGTGTTGTTTTATGTAGACAGTCAATCTCTCTCTCTCATGTCGCTCACGAGGAAATGGCGAGAGCCAAGAGGAGCCTCAAATGATGGTAAAATGACGGTTATAACCTTCCTATATTATAGTCGTTAGTCGAAAGTCTATTTTCTAATATTTATTATAATATTTTAAATTTTTATTTTTCAAATATTAATAAAGAGATATCGTTAAAATTGAATTTTTGCTCGTTAGGGTTGATAAAATTCCTACTTTGCCTTGATTTTTTTAAAGAGTTACCCAATTTTTTTACATAGCCAAAGGTTATATAATTTTAAGTTTTTAATTTTGTTAATAGACGAAATATATATAATTTTTTGCTTTATTTTGATATAATTTAATTTGATAAATAATTATCAGAAATTTAGCAAAATAAACATTTCATATGTCTTTTGAGTATTATAGACATTTGAAATCTAGTTTTAGTTTTATAAACATTACATAATTAACAATGACAATAATGCCTCTGTAATTTATTTATCCTAAACCCTAAACCCGAAAGCCTAAACCCGAAACCCTAAACTCTAAACCCGTAACCCTAAACCAAAACCCGTAACCCTAAACCTAAAACCCGAAACCCTAAACCCTAAACCCTAAACCCTAAACCTGAAACCCTAAACCCTAAAACCTAAGCCCTAAACCCTAAAACCTAAACCCTAAACCTGAAATCCTAAACCCATTAGGTCAACTAAAAAGATACCTAGATGTGTGGAAGGATAATTTAGTATTTCCCTTAACCCAAATGTCTATGGGTCTAAAAAAACTAAAGAAGACTTTTTAAATGTGTAAAACAGCCAATTTCTCAATAATTATTTAGGTTGACAAAAATATATTGTAATTAAAATTCGTTTTATAATAAAGTTATATAAATATTGTTTATAATTTTTACATAATTTGATTGATATTAATCTGATTATTTTCATTTTTATTTATTTTTGAGTTCATTTTGTTTTCGGTAAACATATTATTAATCTTTGATTTTGTTCAATTTGTTTTCATTTTTATTGTGAGATTTATAAAAATATCATAATTTGAATATTTTTTTTATAAAAATATCCTAACACTAAATCTAATTATCGATATACTTTCATAATACAATAAGACAAATTTATAAAATTCCATAATTTAAAACATTTTAGGTTATTTTCCATTTTTATTTCTCTTTAATCGGAGAAAGAAAACTGTAGTTTTATTTAGTAAAATTATTATTCTATCATCGAATGGAGACAAAATTAATATAGAAGAAGATAATTTTACATTCAGGTGGAAAATCTTGACTGCGAACTAGGTAGGTCCATTAATATGGACCGTTTAGATATTGACTATAATAATAATAAAAAAAAAAATATTAATTTCGAAGTCTAGTGGCCAACAAATTTGTTCATAAGGATATCTATATGGAAAAAAAAGTGATATCTATATTTTTTTCCTATAAAGCATGGTATATAAGTGATATACAGCGAGATAAAGATTTTCTTATATATATATCATTTTTTTTGCCACTAAAGATAAAGATATTCGTATAAAGCATGATAAAGATTTTCTTATATATTTTTTCAATTATCAATCGTTTACTTAGAGTTGGACATTAAAACTGAAATCAAAATATTAAACCGAATCAGAACCAAAATTTTTTTTGGAACTGAGTCGAAATCGGTGCAAAATATTTATTAGATTTTAAACTCGGAATTTATAGATATTGGGTAGCAATGAGAACAAACCGATATCCATTAGGTATCTGAAAGTAACCATATATTTTTTTTAAGTATTTTTTTTCAAGTTTTCGAGTATTTTTTTGTTGTTTTTAGGGTATTTTTCGGTTTTTTGAATATTTTTTTGGTTTTTTTACGTAATTTTTAAGTTTTTCGGGTATTTTTTAGATATCAAATATTCGAGTCCAAACCGAATCTGAACCGAACCAAAATCTTCAAATTAAAAAGCATACGGATTCTATAGTCATAGAATCGAAAAACCAAATAACCAAATATACCGAAACAAAACTAAATGGATACTCAAATGCACAATCCTACCTCCACTCTTTTGGAATAAAATAGCTATATGTTTTATATATTCATTTTTGTATATATATATATATATATATATTCATTCTAGTTTATAAGTTAAAGTATGTGATAAGTATTACTTACGAAAAGAACTTAAGCAAACAAAAACTTTTATTTGAGTGTATTGTATTTTTCTTCTTTTTATAGTTTTTGAGACTTAAAAAATTACATCTTAGTTACAATATATTTGTCATGGAACGGTTAAGAATATTTATATACAATCATATAAATATATTAACTTGTACGAATAATATACAACCATATATATGATTTTCATAAGTATTAATATTATGGAAATTGAACCACATTAATTTTTTTTTTATATAATAGGAAGTATTAAACCACATTATATTAGGCTGATTTCTTAATTTTTCTTCCTATTCTTGAACAGCTTTATTACAATTTAGAATTGAAGAAAAAAAATCAGAATTTAGAATTAATGAATAATAAAATGTTTAAACGTTTATTATGGTAACTATGTAAGAACATTATATTTAATTTATATTTGACTTTGACTGATATAACAAAGTAAAAGTTTTAACTCTTACATTACACTATCATAATACATTACTTTTTGAATACCGTTATAAATAACAGATTAGTTTTCTATTAATTACTAACACATGAATAAAACAAATTAAGATTTTTTTTAATTATGTGAAGTTTGTTATAATATTTAAATGAAATC
This sequence comes from Aethionema arabicum, assembly GCA_000411095.1. Taxonomy (NCBI): domain Eukaryota; kingdom Viridiplantae; phylum Streptophyta; class Magnoliopsida; order Brassicales; family Brassicaceae; genus Aethionema; species Aethionema arabicum. The sequence continues at coordinate 8,424 of KE151007.1, forward strand.
TAAAATTGTTTACTATCAACCAATAGAAATAATTACGATACAAGTTTTTTTTTGCATATCTAAATAAATTGCTTATAAATTAATTTAAAAAGGTCATTGATTAACATGATAACATGGGATCTTGATTTCAAGATAATTAAACTAATAAATACAACGAATATTCATATAAATTTATCACAATTTCCGTAAGAAAAAGTAATTATATTTGTCCACATTGTATTTCACATTAAGTTTAAATATAAATATCTACCTTTTTTTTCTTTTCCCAGAATAAATATCTAACTTAATATTTACTTTTGACCCTCAAATTCGTTACGTTCAATCTTAATTTTATTGTTTTTTCTTTTTATATAAAACAGATGCGGTTAAAAAAAAAGGACGCCATTAAAGGGTAGTTTGGGAAGAATAACAGAAAATATACTTTTCCCTATATATAAAATGATATAACAGTCTCCATAATCTAACGTCCCTGAAAACTCTAACAAACTCTCAGGCACCATCTCCGCCGCTACCTCCATCGTCAGCCATGGAATCTCAACCTCAAGCATCTCCACAATCACAGCCTCCAACGCCGCCGCCTTGGTCAGGCACTATTCTTCTTAATAAATATCAACTCGGCCGCCGCCTTGGTCGCGGAAGCTTCGCCAAGGTTCACGTAGCTCGTTCGATTGAAAACGGAGAACTCGTCGCCGTTAAAATCATCGATAAACAGAAAACCATAGATTCCGGTATGGAACCAAGGATAATCCGAGAAATCGACGCTATGCGTCGTCTCCATCATCACCCAAACGTCCTCAAAATCCATGAAGTTATGGCTACTAAATCCAAGATCTATCTTATAATGGAGCTCGCCGCCGGCGGTGAGCTCTTTTCCAAGGTACTCCGGTACGGTCGTCTTCAGGAATCCGCCGCGCGTCGCTATTTTCAGCAACTAATTTCTGCTCTAAGCTTCTGTCATCAAGACGGAATCGCTCACCGTGATGTAAAACCACAAAATCTACTCCTCGATAAACAAGGAAACCTCAAGGTTTGTGACTTCGGTTTATCTGCTTTACCTGAACACCGTAACAATGGCTTACTCCACACAGCTTGCGGCACACCAGCTTACACAGCACCGGAAGTCATTGCTCATCGTGGCTACGACGGAGCAAGAGCCGATGCGTGGTCTTGCGGCGTAATCCTCTTCGTTCTTCTCGCTGGTTACGTTCCTTTCGATGATTCAAATATTGTAACCATGTACAGGAAAATTCACCGTAGAGACTACAAATTCCCAAGCTGGATCTCAAAACCAGCCCGATCTATAATCTACCAGATGCTTGATCCAAATCCAGAAACAAGGATGAGCATAGAAGCCGTAACCAGCACAAATTGGTTCAAAAAATCCCTAGAAATCTCCGAATTCCAGAGTAGTATCTTCGAATCAGATCCATATCTTCAAAAAGAGGCGAAATCAAGAGGGAATACAATTACAGCTTTCGATTTAATCTCATTATCATCAGGATTAGATCTATCAGGTCTCTTCGAGAAGAGAAATCGGAAGGAGAAGAGATTCACGGCGAATGTTTCAGCGGAGAAAGTGGTGGAGACGGCGAAAACGGTGGGGGAGAAATTAGGTTACAGAGTAGAGAAGAAGAAAGAAGGAGAATCAATGGCGGTGGGATTAGGTAAAGGGAGAACGGCGGTGATGGTGGAAGCGGTGGAGATAGCGGCGGGGGTGGTGGTTGCAGAGGTGAAAGTAGCGGAGGGAGAAGAAGAAGAAGAATCTCACTGGTCGGAGTTTATTGTAGAGCTTGAAGAAATTGTACTGACGTGGCATAATGACGTCATATAACAATAAAAAAAGATTAATGGTTTAATATACGTCATGATTTAACATTATAATGCAAACTACTATATATAAAACGAATCCTGATCATTTTTATGTAATTTTTAAAGTTGTAAATATTTTTGTATTATGTGTGATTTATTAGTTTTGTAAAATGATCAGCGATTGATTTTACTTGAAACAGTATTGTGAGTTATTAATTTATAATTTTCGTTAAAAAAAAAGTTAATAATATAACGTGTTTGGTACAAATTTTTTAATTTCACCGTAATAATATCAAAATATAATAAAATAATTTAGTTTTTTTTTTGTTTATTAAAGCTATTAAATATCATTGCTTTGAAATCACACCTTGAAAAATGTTTTGATTTGGCTATGTATTTAAATCAAGCATATTTTAAAACATAAATGAGAATTATTTTATACTAGTAACTAAAATTTTTTTTTTCCTCAACTATCGTAACTAAATTATAATCCTTAAATCAAAATTCACGTATAAATTTACCCCAAAAAAATTGTTTTAACCATTTTCCGTTATTTTTAGTTTTTTTTCGACCATTTTCCGTTATTTAACAACGAATTATGAATACTAATGTATTTTTTAGAAACAATTTTACAATAATTTTTTTTAAACAATCATCTTCCTTTAAACAACGATAAAATTCAAACAAATAAATACATAAAAAAACTAGGGTTAATTAAAATCGAATTCCAAATATAAAAAAAAACTCTCAAAACTACCACGGACTTTTCAGCTTTATGCACCCGCCATCCTAAATTTTCAAGTACACCAAAAGCACCCCGTAATTTACTCCATTTTCAAAACAAACCCCAACTATTTTATAATACGATCAGTAACAACCCTAATAGATTCAATCATTGCCTCTTATCTTCAATCCCCCATAGATTCATCACTCTAAAGATCAACCAAAACTCAATAATATACTCAATTAAACCAAAAAAGATCATCATTTGAACATTCTTTTATTCAAATCTTTTATTCAAAAAGATTCCAGATGTTACATCAAATAAAGAATCTCTTTGATTTCTTCAACAAAAGTAGAAAAATTACAACAAGATTCAGTTCATACCTTGCAGTGTTTCTTGAACCAAACAGCAATATTCAGAAAGCTTTCAAAATCTGTCTGTGGTCTGCATAAAATCAAACACCAGAAACAAAAAAAAAAACTTTATAAAAATCAAAACTTTTTCATGAATTTAATTTAGTTATTATAACACAAGCTTTGCTTTAGTTTACCTGTCTAATGGATGATTATCATTAGGAAAGACTAAAACTTTAACCTCAGTTCCTCTCTCCTTCAATGCCCTCACATACTAAGAAAGTTTCAACAATACCAAATTCAACATGAATTTATTACAGATTTGAATCGAAATTATCGAAAAATCGAAAAAGAAAAGGATCTTACTTGAAACCCATTTGATATAGGAACACGAAGATCTTGAGTACCCAAAAGAAACAACGTGGGAGTTTTCACCTACACAAAGTAATGAAAGACAACAAAAGATCAATTTTTCATTAATGTCATCAAGAAATTATATAAAAAACCCCTATAATATCTTAGTCGTGGACATTCGGGTACCCGTTCGGTACTTTCGGTTCCATGATTATAGGATCCGTTCGATTCTTTGAAAATTTTGGTTTAGTTCCGGTTCAGATACTTGGTAAGAAGATCCAAAAAATATCCGGAAACCCGAACAACCGAAAGAATACCGGGAAAAAAAACCACCTAAAAACTGAAAAAATACCCGAAAAAAAGAAAGTATGGTTATTTTTGGATACCCATCGGTTCGGGTTCGGTTATTAACTGATATGCATGGATCTGAGTTTAGGATCCAATAGATACTTTTCATCGGAACCGGAACCAAACCGAACCCCTTTTTCATGTTCGTTTCGGTTTTTTGGTTCCAGTTTTTATGCCGAACCCTAATAATCCTTATCATTAATGAAACTGAGCAATGATGTATAAAAAGTTTGTGACTTTAAACCTTTGAGATATGCGAAATCGGTGAAATCTGATGAAACCTCAAAAGATCTTCAGGTAAAGGAGCTTCTGTATAGTGTTTACTATTTCCATAAGCTTCAAAGAAACACCAATCAGGTATATCTGTAATACCAACCATTGAAGCAATATTGCATACAGGATTCCTTGCAACTGCCGCAGCAAATCTATCTGGTGCCTATACACAAAAATATCAGTACAAGAACCATAGATTTCTAACATGGCAGTCAAAGGAGGTAAGTGTTAGACTTGCAATACCTGACCAATCAAATGAGTGGTGAGAAATCCTCCATGGGAACCACCTAGTACTGTTATTCGAGATGGATCTGCGAGTTTCAATCTAATAGCGTGATCGATAGCCGTGAGCACATCATTCACATCCTGTATATTGATCAATTCACCGATGAATTTAAAAGATAAAAGAAAGAAAAACAAGTTTAGCTGTTTAGCTATAATCCCTAAATTTTACCTGTGATCCAACTTTACCAGGTAAAGACTGCAATGCCTCTTCCCCAAATCCTAAAGAACCCCTTTTGTGAATAAAAAATCATCAGAGATTAAGAATCAAGTTAAGATCTTAATGAAATAGTGAAAATTTGCAGGCTTATATGCGTGTAAAAACCTGTAATTTACAATCAGTAGACTGTTGCCAATTGAGGAGAGATAAGCTAAGTTCTTGGAGAAGGTAGATGGTGATACAGAATGTGGACCGCCATGAAGAACAACAATCATGGGATCGCATACATTATTTTTGGGTTTTGAAGATGATACATATATAGCTTCAATAGGCTTTTTGGCTCCTATCATATGGAAATAATAATAATCAGAAATTGTAATCTAGACAATGAACTTCAAACAAGTTAATTGTGGAATTACCTTCTGAAAGATCTTTAGAAACATCAGTAATTGGTACTTTTAGAATTTTAAACTCAAGAGATGAAAGTCCAGACGCGACCTGCAAGCAATTTAAAGACAAAAGATGGATACTAAGAAGCTTATAAGTGTTTCAGCTTTGTTGGATCCGAGTTTGAACCTTCTTGGGAAAGATAATTCAACTATTATTTAAGGCAGATCCAGTAAAGGTGGACACAAATGCCCTTATCCGTTCCAGACTCGTTACCCGACTCGTACCCATCTTAAGAAATTTTAGATCTAAAACGAGTCGAACAAGTAGAGTTGCATAATTAACGAGGATAGTAAGACTTTTTGAGTACCCGTTTTTTTTGAGTCGGGTAAAAGTATTGTTTTTTTTGTTACCCGTAAGGATCAGGTCGGGTAACAGATACACCTAAATTTGAGGGTACCCGTCCAGTGTCCACCCCTAGATCCCAAACCAAAGAGACTAAGAAAAACTAATAACTTCAGAAATGTATGGCGATATCCTTTAATTTTACCTTCTCAGAGCATTTAAATATTGGGTTCTGGGTATTTAACCATTGCCATGTAGACTTTCCAGTTGAATCAAGAACTTTCTTTCCATACTTAATCTCAGGAACATTCACTGGACTGCTAGCCACTAATTCAGAAAAAAAAGACATAAACTTTCAAGTCTGGTTTTATATAATGTGAAGCTAAGACAATGTTCAAGATGTTTACCGGCAACAATATCATCACCATCTAGAGCAAGAACACTCCATGCATAGCCTGCATCACTAGGGCTAATACGTGACACTTCTCCGCTGTAATTTCAAGATATATATTCATTCAATTAGCAGTAAGAAAGTTTCAAAACTTTTCATATCTATTGAAAATATATGCACATTGCTACTATTTGCTAGTCACCTTAAGAAATCTACGCTGAGTATTACTCGACAACTACGCCAGTACGAAGATAAGATAAGAGTATTTGCATCTGATAGCCATGGATCAGTAAGAATACTAGTAGAGTAAAGCCCCGGAAAACAACCGTCATCAGGACATTTCACAACTTCAATCTGCAATAGAGGTCATTTCAAATCATTTAACTCAAAGAAAAATGTTTACTTTTTTTTGAATTTCATGAAGATTTGTAGGTTTATATAATCTCACCACATCAGAAATAGTTGTTGATTCAGGAAACTTTCCATCACTAGGCCAATCAATCCTATGAAGTGACTCAGTTGCGCAATGAGCTCCAGAATCAACAGCACTCTTTAACGATAAAAACAACAAAAACTTCCCATCTTTGCTGTAAAAAAAGAAACAAAATGTGTATAGAAAAATCACCTAAGATCCTTTAAAGATCATAACTTTTAAAGGAAAGGATAAGATTTATACCTGAACCGAGGCGAAAATCCACTGCTTATGCCTTTAGTCAAATTATGTATGTTTGATGTTTCATTTGCATCATCTCTGGAACATAAGAAAACATGAACTTTTTAAGATAGTTTTCGAGAAATTGAACTATATAGACGCCGTGGACTTACTTTGCTTTGAACTTGATTGCATAAATGGCACAAGATCTGTTGTAACAGTACTTAATTCCAAGCTTTCTTTTATCTCCTAACCATCCAACAAAGACCAAATATTGCATTGACCCTTGATCACTTGGACTCCAAACAACTTGTCCAACACTTAAGGATCTTGAGATTCCTTTGATTGGTCGGATTTCTCCACTGTTTAGACAAAACAGAAATTTCTATCACAAGAAGTAATAGGATCTGTTCGTTTGCGCCAGTTGCTAACGCTAGCGACAGGCAAAAAGACTTCTTTGTCTACCTGTTGTTGGTTCAGTGACAAATTACAGCGACGCGCGATATAAAACTCAAATCGCTAAAGTTTAATTTTTAATCGCCGAGACTTGCCACTGAAACTTGTTGCTGAACCAGCAACAAGTAAACGAACAAACCCATAATCAAATCAACATAAAAAGAAAAATAATTTGTTCTTTTTGAGACCTGTCAACATTTATAACAAATAGTGCAGGTTGTCTTTTTCCGGCATATGCTTCTCCCCATTCCTCTTCCCAATCTCCTTGACCTTTCCAGCTTCCAAAATCTTTATCCGAACCACTTCCTTTCTTGTAACCTAAATGATCAAATGTAGGCTTAGGAAGAGATGGTTCTTCAGCTATATAAGCAACATAAGTCTCATCTGAGTTCCAAGAAATCCCTTCAAACCTGCAACATCACACAATCCTTTCTCAATTTCTTCTATTTCTCCTAAAAAATTTGTCGGAAAATCGTTCTTGAATTCAGAGTTTTACCATCCATCTACATATACAGAGCCATGAACTTTCTGTGGAATTTGAAACTCTTTCTCTAACTGAGAAGCGTTCCATATCTCAAACTTAGTAGGCGACTCATTTTCGGGGTTTCGAATTATAAGTAGCTTTTGACCTGATGGAGATGGAACAAAAGCTGATGCTTCAGTCATCTCAATTGGAAATGGTGACCATTGAATGTTCCAAGATTGGTTAATTTCTTTCGAGATATGACCCGATAACATGAATTTGCGCCTTTTATTAGCCAATAGATCTGCTTGACTCATTGCAAACATTCCCTGATTACCTGATCAAGCATTATACAGTGAAATCATAATTCATTAATCAGATGTTTAATGACACTTGGAAATGCTAAATTTGCTTATGTTTTAAGGTATACCAGAATCAGATTTGAAGATCCAAGCCTTGTCAATGCTGGGAATAGTTATGAACTCCTTTAGTAACTTTGATTGTGTAGCATACTCATCTTCAGTAGTTATATCCAATCCAATAGGTAATTCCTTTGCAGAGTCAATTCCAGAAGAATCCATGGCTAAAACTCTTCGAGAGCTGCAACAAAACAGAAATCTCACATAAAACCTAGAAATCTCTCGTTCTCGTTAACGAATTGGAATCAAAACCCTAACCGAGAAAGTCATTTTCCAGTAATCAAAACCCTAACAATAGAATCAGACGAAAAACACAACCTAATTTCGTAATCTCAGAAGAATTTCTTCAGATTTTTTGAAGAGAACATACAAACTCGATTAAAGATTTGAAAAATTGAAATGAAACAGAAGAAAATCATCAATCAACAACATCAAATTTGTTTACTAAATTGGTACTTACGGCGATAGAGAAATGGATCGAAATGGAGTGAGTGAAAGAGTGGAGAATCGAGTGAATCGAAATCGATGATAAGATAAATTGGAGAAGTCAACTCCAAAATTAGTGAAGCAACTGATTTGTTGACTAAAGATTCTTCTCGCCATGTAAATTAAAAAAAGAGAAAGAATAAAGTTACTTTATTCCTATCAATATCATAATCCGGTACGGTCACATCAGCAAAACAATAACCAACCTAAACCATGAAAACCGGACTGTTACAATTTAAACCGGACCTGACGGTGACGACCGACAATAAATTGTGAGAGCAATAAAACATATAAAAAGATTTGTTTAAAACAATTCTCTATTTTTTATCCATTAATTAATATAGAGAAAAAAAATTTAAAATATTTTTAATTTAATCTTGATAAAATAGAAAAAATAAATTTTAAAATATGATTAGATTGAGATTATACCGTAAACAATAATAACATGAAAACATAATAAATGTAGAAAAAATGTCAATATTAAAATTTTCGATACTTTTTTTGTACATACAAACCAAGTAAAATATTTTTCATGTTGTAATCATATATCTATTACTTTTTTAAAAGGATAAAAAAATAATTTTAATATATATTGCTATTATTCAATTTAAATAAAAGAAAATTCATAAAAAAAGTTATATTAATTTATCAATTAAAAAAAAAGTAGAAAATTGTTTTATACATTCTAAAAAAAAAAAGAAAAATATTCATGTCGTGAATGATGAATCATGATCTCAACACGAAATATTATTGTTATATAGTTTATTTAATGTATAATGGTGAAAAAATTCAATGGTAACAAACATACAAATTTTTGGACCGTCTAAATATACAAGAATATACCAAAATTGATCTTTTATATATATCTCTCTATTGTACAATTACTTATTTTCTTTCCTTTTTTTCCTCTCTTTTTCTTTACATCTAATATGATTACAAAATTAAAAAAAACATGATTATAATTAATTATGATTAGATCATTTCATGATTCTAATTCTTTTACAAGAAAAACAAAACATATCCCATGGAACATCACCTAACAACATCCAATCTCCATCTTTATCTTCATATGTTGGTACAATTCCATCTCTTTTATATCCATCTCTTTCACAATATTCACCTAAATAAATAAATAAAACATAATTTAGTTACAAAAAAAATGTGAATGTAACAAGATTTCATAAAATCTTAAATAAAATTTGTGATTGAATTAGTACCTATTGTGAAATTAAACATGTTCTCGAGCGATTTTAAAAGTTGTTGATAGTTTTTGTAGTTCTTGAGATCGATTTTACGAAGATATGGAGCTCCATCCATACCCACTTTCACATAATTTAGGGTTTTGTTGTTGTTTTTTTGGTATGATCTAACCGGAGGCCAACCTACGATTTGAGATCTGAAAACAAAAAATTAATCATCATTAGTATTAAAGAATAACAATAAAAAATTATTATATATATATTAATTACAAAAAAAACAAATTACATAAGAAAAAACTAATATTAAACCAATTAATGTGAGGGGATCAATTATGATGTTAATTTTATTCGATATTAAACCACATCTAAAAAAGTTATCGACTCAATAAATATTTTTTATGAAGGTTATACAATTATTTTAAAATTAAAAAATTTTTATATCCCCGTAAATATTTTTTCTCGCTCTGCCACGTTCTAAAACCCAAATTCTTTTAGTGGATGTGGATCTAAGATCTCAACCATTTTTTTTTGTTTTTATCGATTTTGGAAACAATAAATTCAGATTTTGTTAGTTTAGATGGTAGATATCTCTTATATATAACCTAAAGTTTAAACTCTATACACCTACTACAGATTTATAAAAAAAAATTCAAATTAAAAGAAAGAGAAAATCAAGAGATTGATCTAAAACTTACTTGGGAGGAGGAGAATCTGAATCGTTACTATGAAATCGACGTTTGTTGCTTCCGGCACAAGAAACCTCTCTTTCTTCTTCTTCTTCTTCTTGTACTGTTCCAGGCAATCCTAGCCTCAACTCAGTGTCTTTAAATTTAAGCTCATCGATATCTTTCACATACGTCATATATTATATATATAACACTTGTAACTTGATGGAATCTTTAGGTTTTGTGGGTTGATTCTTGATTTAGGTTAAACTCTTTCTTGTTCTTGTTCTTGGTGTTTGTTGTTTGATGGTTTTGATGAGGAGATGTGAATATATAGAGGAATTGTATTGGGGATTTTGTTGTGTGAAATTAGGGTTAGAGAGAGAGAGAGAGAAAGAGACAGGAAGATGAGTAATGAAGTTGTCGGAAGCAAGAGAGGGGACAAGGGGGGACATATACATAAAGAGATATTAGACGCGTCTCTTTGTTTTTTTTTTGTTCAACGGTCAAGATTTTACTTTAGGAGATAACTTTAGAGAGATCATGAATTTTTTTTTTCTTTTTTACGAATTTTAGTATTAAAATGGTTGAATTTTATTGGATCGTAGCAGCAAGACCACTCTTCCATTTATCGTGATCGTGGATCATGAAAGTTTATATAAATTAATGATTTATGGTGTTTAATTTTAAACTATTTGATTAGGTGAAAAAATTTCTATTATCAAAATGGGGTTTTAAATATTACATTTTGATAATTGAGTATCGTAAACTATTAACTTTAATAATTGAGATTCGTAAAGCAAAATGTCAAATTTAAATTTGAGATTACTTTCAAATTAACTAGAATTTGGGTTATGTTTTTTTGTTTAATTTTCATATTAGGTTTTAATTTTGTGTTTGTGATTTAATTTTGGTGTAAAACTATAGTTATCAGATTTTATGGTTTAAAATAATCGGTTATTAAAATCTATGATTTAGAAAACCATTTTGATGACCAAAATATTTGACCACATAAAAATATTTAGTTCAAAATTTAAAATACCACGATCCTAACAAATTAACAAAAAACAAAAAATTATATACAAACTTGCAAGAGTGGAACTAGTTATTCTTAAAAATTAAAATGATTATGGATAAATGACTGAATTCAATTGTGTGTAGTGCAGGTTGGTTCATTTTTTTTAGCCAGAGGTTGGTTCAATTTATAATGCAATTATTATATTTTTCACGACAAATTGCTTAATGCTTCCCTTTTATAATAAATTTTTTTTTGTTAAATTATAATAAAATATTTTCTGAACAACGATTCAATAATGCAACCATGTATATTTAAAACAATGAACTTTAGATAACTGATAAATTAAAAAATACAATTCGATTCAATTTAAATATTAAATTGATCGTAATTTATTACGATGTTACAATTAAAAATAGTGTGTAGTAGTTATAGTATTTACATTAACATTATTTATATAGATAATATTTAGTATACTTGAGTATCTAAAGTAAATGTAAATTAACTTTGTGTATATGAGTATTAGTTTAACTTTGTGTAAATTAATTTTGGAAATATTTTTAGTTTAAATAATAAGAGTATTAATAGTCGCAGGCAAGGCAATCCGACAACAGCCCATACAATATAAAACATTATGAGATTTTTTTTGTCAAGATTGGTCGACGAATATTAATAATATATCAATATTTATTATTGTGTGTCTATATATATATATATATAT
>KE151007.1:34086-53553 GCA_000411095.1 Aethionema arabicum
ATCTTCGTAAAGTGGACCTCAAAATGTACACAAGCTACAAGGATTTATCTGATGCCTTAGCCAAAATGTTCAGCTCTTTTACTACCGGTACAAATTTAAATTTACATCGAGAGATTATAAAATAAAATGTTCAACTAAATTCGTAGATTTAAAAAAAAAAAATTGCATCTTAGTTATAAATAAACTCCCATCTGTTTTTTGCATAAAAAAAACATAAGTTTTAGAAATATTAAATCATTGTAGAAGTCGTTTTATTTTTTTTCTTCATATTATTATTGCAAAAGATAAATATTATAATCTCAATTTAAAATAGCTAAAAACAATTATACATTGAGGAAAATATTAAGACGGCTTATATATATTAGTAATGGTATTGGTATATATATATAATAACATCAAATTAAATAGTTAAATATTTTAAAAATAAATTAAACATTGAGAAAAATAATAAGAAGCTTTATATATAAATTATTAATGGATAATAGACAAGTATTTTAAATTTATTTCTTAAAGAAAGTTTTAAGGCATCACTTAGATATATGCCTGTAATGCAAGTATAACTAAAATTAATACTTGTAAGAAAACAAATTATTTTCTTTATATGAAATACCGGGTTTAATTTGATTTTGCCTCAAACCCCCGTAGTTTCAGGGTCGGTCCTATATATATATTATATATTTATATGATGTTAGTGGACTAAACATGATATTAAATAAATTTGATAGGTAATTATGGAGCACAAGGAATGATAGATTTCATGAATGAAAGTAAAGTGATGGATCTGTTGAACAGTTCTGAGTATGTTCCAAGCTACCAAGACAAAGATGGTGACTGGATGCTTGTTGGTGATGTTCCATGGCAGTAAGTTAATTTCCTCTTTATAAATTATTTTTAAGTTTATTTTCATTAATTATACAAATCACACATTAATTATATAATCTATAACTCGAAATCTACCCATTTTTATCTTTTAATTTTTTGTTTCACAAATTTTTTTATATGATTTATGAATATGTGTGAGATATTTTGTAGCTAATTTTACAATTATTATATTCTAATTTAAGTTAGTAATTAATTAAAATTATTGTTTTAATTAAATCCTTTTAATTATTTCAATTTTTTTTTCAGAATGTTTATTGAATCATGCAAACGTTTGCGCATTATGAAAGGATCCGAAGCAATTGGACTTGGTACGTTTTATTTAATGCTAATTTTTTTTCTTCTATATATTAATATTATTACAAATTAAAATAAATAATATTACGTTATATAATTTCAGCTCCAAGAGCAATGGAGAAGTGCAAGAACAGAAGTTGAATAATAAGAAAAAGGACCATTTGCATAACTATGAATTCTTAATGATTTTATTTTGTATCGTTTTATGTTTTTTTTATTATGTTTTTTGTAATTTGTTGAGTATTTGGAGGGTATATAGGTAAACTAATAGAATTCTTATTTTTAAAAGAAATTTGTAATATTTTCTTGACATAAAAATTTTAAAGAAATCTATTGTGTTTTGTTGTCATATTAATTAGGGAACATGCATGTGTCTATATTTCTGTTTTATCATCAATCATCACATGATCATTACCACATGATCATTGATTAGTAATATAATAATATATTTTACATAAATATCATTTTCAATTATTTTTTCCAAAATTACTATTTTTTGTTTTTTTTTCCATTCACATAGAAAATCTAATGAATTAGTAATATACCTTTTAGTATTATATTAATTTGTGTATAATGTTGGGTATTTTATAAAAATATAGTTGAAAGTATTGAAAAATTAAAATTAAAATAGATACATATTATTATATTTAAATACTTTATTATTCACATATGTTCATATGTAAACTCCATTTTTATAACATAAAAATACGATCTAGTTTAAAATGTAAGATTTTTTTTTTTTTGTACTTTGAAAAATATTCCTAATATTTTTTTTTCATTTCAATAATTTTGTAGTTTTATTTTCAAATTACTATGATTTAATATCAATAAATGATCTACAAATATAATTTGTAATCTGATTTAAAAAAAAACATAAAATTGGTAGCCTAATAATGTAATGTAGAGTGAATTTATTAAAACGAGGACCCATAAGTGGCGTAGGGGAGCAAAAGCATGTGCATGTTCATGGGTCTTTCGATTCATACCCATTATATCTAATATTTTATCATATTTTTAGATCAATATATATGCACATATCCATAATAATGATTTTGCACCAAGTTTGAAGGCTCGTAATGCGTCTAAAAATATTTGTTCATATACATTCTAATATCATTAAAAATAAACATAAATCAATAATTAAATTTAAAGTCTAATGATTATACTTTAAGGGTTTTTTGTTCATAAATATCCATAAAAAGTACATATATTTTTGAAATATATCAATTTTATCTTTTTTTCGTATTTTTTTGCATATTTTATATCTTTTTATTTTGTATTTTACATATTTTATCTTTTTTTATGGGGATTTGCAAAAATGCCCTTATTCAAGCTTTTTTGCAAAAATACCCTAATCATATATTTTTTGCAAAAATATCCTAACATTATACCCAAGATATACCCTCACATTTTATGAAAAATTTACAAAAATGTATTCAATTAGTGCATTTTGCATAATTGATTTTTACATACTTAACCCTAAACCAAGTAAATACTTGAGGGTTAAGTATGTAATTCCATTTATTTTCCCTAATAATTTCTTTAAATTTACAATAGATATGACAAAATTAATTAGCAAAATCTCTAATACTTTTTTAGATACATAGATCAAGTTAAGAAAAAAATATTTAAATTTAAATTATTTAAAAAACATATTTAAAATAAAAAAAATACTATAATCATCATATTTTAAAAAGAAAAAAATATTTTACCATATTTTACTATTATCTACGGTCAAATTAAGATTTTCAAAAAAAAAGAATGATTATATCAAAGAAAAATATAATGGAGGGTATTGTCTTACTAAATTGAGAATTTGTGTGAATTATACTTTCACACACCCTATTTTTGTTTTATACACCCAATTGTATTATAAGATGTTATAAGATATCATATAACTTTTTATAACAAAACTTATGAGATATTATACTTTCTATTTACTAATATAAGATGTTATACGATGTTATAAGATGTTATAAGCGAGTGTATAAAACAAAAAAATAAACTACAAATGTGTATATACCTAAACACCTCTTCTAAAATGCATATTACTAATTCTCCCTAGTAAATTCCTCTAAATATTATTTAAAATAATTTGTTCTCTCTTATCTAAATATTAATTACCATTAAAAAATAATCTAAAGAATTTATTTATATATACTAAACTTTTGTTGATTCAATAGGTTTTCAATATATATTGAAAATTTGTGTGAATTATACTTTCACATACCTTAATTTTGTTTTATACACCCAATCGTGTTATAAGATGTTATAAGGTATCTTATAACTATTATGACAAAATTTATAAGGTATTATAGTTGTTATTTACCAATATAAGATGTTATACGATGTTATACTATGTTATACGATGTTATAAGCGAGTGTATAAAACAAAAAAATAAACTACAAATGTGTATATATCTAAAACACCTCTTCCAAAGTGCATATAACTAATTCTCCCATATATATTTATATTTTTATATTAGTTATAGTTTTTTTATGATTCTTTTATTTTGTTATCTTCGTAGAGACCGGAACTTATCTGTTTTGTTGATCAGGAAGTATATTGCAATAAAATTTGATCAGCTCGTAAACGAGAATGAGGTAACTTCACTTGCTACATCTAGAATAGTTTTATTGGACCAAATTGTATTATTGTTAGATTTTATTTAT
Source organism: Aethionema arabicum (assembly GCA_000411095.1). Taxonomy (NCBI): domain Eukaryota; kingdom Viridiplantae; phylum Streptophyta; class Magnoliopsida; order Brassicales; family Brassicaceae; genus Aethionema; species Aethionema arabicum. Next base: position 37,936 of record KE151007.1, read on the forward strand.
AAATTCATATTGCAGCCATAATTATATCATGGGATTAATATATTCTTCTATTATTTTCAATTGATTTATTAATATATCATATTTTCTCTATTTTTAATTGGTAAAATAAATCTTTGATTTCTTAAAATGTGATTGAATTTGAAAACTATGTAATGAAAAAATTACATCATTAAGATCACAATAGATTTAAGAATTATCGTTGTTAATTTTTTTAATACTTTTTTAGATAGAATAACTAACTCAAAAGGTTTTGTGAACTTTTAGATGATATTTCACATGATGTAATAATGATTTAATTTACCAAATATTATTTTCTTTACCATAAAATTAAATTCATAACAAACAAAATATCAATTTATCGATTAAAAAAATTGTTTTAATAATTTTCTCTATTATCTTGTTTAGTTGGTTAATAATCATCATTTATCGAACTAACAAAAAATATCATTTTCTCGATTTTTTTTATCGATAGATCGAAAAATATTCCTAAGAGATCAGCCTTTGGATTCATCGCAACCATTGCATAGTTTGGTTGAATTATGGATGGAGAGAGCTCCGACTAGTGAACGAAGAGATGCATTGGTTGGTTCCTCAGCTGAAGATTTGTTATGATCCTCACTTATGGTCCTTCAAGTCGATGTGATAAGGAACGAAGATCTACGATCAATGTTGCAACCTCTTCGTTTAATCTTGCAAGTTCAGCTAGAAAACATGCAACTTATATAAATCATAGAGAAATAAAAAAGAAATTGTTTCCTTCATAAGATAATTTTTTTTTTATTAATGTAATAAGTCCAAGAACAGTTAAAAATTGATAGTGGTGCTATATGAGACTCGCTTATAGCATTTATCAAATTTTTGAAAACATAACTTTTTTTCCTTTTTTTAATGATTAATGGCATTTATCAAATTTTTACATTTATAAAAAAACGTACAACTACAAAATGAAAATTCATTAATCTACAAAAACTAGTTACTAGAATTTAATGATTTAAAAAAAAATGATATTTTTATATTTCAAAACAAACATTGAATATATCATATTTATCATCTATGTTGGTGTGTCCATGCAGAACTGTTTGCATTATCAAACGTTGATAGTAATAGCGTTAATATGATGGTTATGCAATTTGTGAGGTTAAATATGTGTACATAAAAAATTTACAATTGAAAAATATATGTCACTATTGAATTGAAAAAAAAAATTGAGTTATGGTTAGAAAATAATTATTAATCTCAATATCTCTACTACTGTTTTTACTAGAAATAAATTAGAATAGCTCAATAATCAATAATTGGTTGGATCTCTAATTATTAATAGTAAACTATGAAATTACTATTAGTTATATATATATATATATTGGTTTGTGTAATACTCGTGCACGAACCAATAAATTAGTATTAGATCTATGTTCTTCCAATTTTATCATATTTTTTCTTTAAATAATAGTTTTGAATATTTTCTTAATTTTTTATTGCAAAAAAAATTATTTACAATCAATAATTATAAATTGTATTGGTGACTGTTTGATTGTAAAACTAATATAAAAAATAATTTATATTTTACTTAATTAACTATTCGTCCATTATCAACTAATTGTATAATTTTTCATATATATATATATATATAGTTGAAATTTTAAAAATAGAAATATAATTATAAAAATACAGAAATATTTCTTTAAGTATATTATAACCCTTTTTACTATTTTTCTTATATTCTTTTGTATAATTTCGTATTAGATTATTTTTCATTTAATTTATTTCTTTAGTTTCTAATTTTATTTTAAATAATTATATAAAGACTATCCTTACCATCTATAGCATAATAGGTTTTTTTTTACTAACTACTTTAAAGCTATTGTTTAAAGATATTGTAGTGATTTATATTTAATTTTGTAAAGATTTTTCAAATATATCTATAGTGAGAGAATTGACCCGAGAAACTAACATTTAACGGAAAAACTTATGTTTCATTATTAGTAACAGAAAATGAAAACAAATGTTATTGATTTACATGTTATTCTGTAAAAATTATAATATTTTAAATATTAGTTTCATATATTCATATTTCGAAATCATAATTTTTTTTAATGATCTATAATGTATCTAGCTTCTTAAATGTTTTTTACGAAACAACCTCTAAAAAATTAATTTGACGAAAAAACCGATAGAAAACTAAACAACTTACAACGTTACACATATATACAAAAAGTGTTACATAACAATCAAACTAATCCGACCCAAAACCCATAAAATCCGAATATATTTGAGTCCAATCCAATTAGACCCAAATACTTTTACAATTTCTATCTCAAAATCCAAATCAATTGTGTTTTTAAACCAGACCGACTTTCAGACTTTAACCCGAATTAACATTCCTAAATTACAATAACATAGGACCATCATACCCTGAAAGAGAGACAGGTCCAAGTTCATTACCTATCAATGTAGCCAACACATTGATGTCTTTGCCTCCCGAGTTCGACATCTCAATAAACCGCACGGCCCATACCGCAAACCGGACAACCACGCCTAAACCGATCTTCGAAAGATCGTCTTTTCGATATAAAAACTCTTCAGAGACAAATTGATAATCAGGCATTTTTGTAGATGATAAGTAAGCATATTCAAGAGGTCCACATCTAATAAAAACACCAATTGAAGTCACTTTAAACACAATTCCTTCCAAGATTTCACCTCGAATCGGTATAAATGTCCGGCAAGTAAACCAAACTCTGAATCTCAGATGTTGTCGTTGTTGTTGTTGTTGTTGTTGTTCTTGATGAGTAGTATTGTCTTCAAGCTCATATTTTGTTACACTTTTGAGATGAGTTATACCGAGGTAGAACCCGTGTTCTTGACACGCCTTTTCTTGCATTAAATCTTGAAGAAGTTTGTAAATAATTCGGTTTCGTGATTGATTCTTCGAGTTTTTGATAGATATCACCACGTCTCGCTCCATTTCAACGTCTGAAAACATTTGATTTATCTGTTACCTGATCAAAAACAGAGAATTTATGTCAAGAAATCACTCGAAAACAAGTAGATAGGTTCATATATCACTCAGTTCTTGAATATGCATCAAAGTTTGAGCAAAAGAAGAGTAAAATAATCATAAAAATACAAACTTACTATGATTCCAAATCAATTTCATCCAAGACTACACAATCTCAGTCAAAGAAGAGAGTGATTCAGCGGTTTTATTGCATTGGATTTCAGATTTAAAGCAGCAAAAATGAGAACTTTTCTTAAATTTAAACCCTAAACCAAGAGTTACCAGAAGCAAAACAGGTTTAAAGTTTCCACAAAATGTTAACTTTCTATGATCCTAAGTCAATTTCATCTAAGAGTAAGCAATTTACTATAAGATTTCGTCACTCAATCGACAAAGATAGCGATTCAGCAGTTCTAAATGCATTGGATTTCAGATTTAAAAGCAACTAAAAATGAGACTTTCTCTTAGATTTTTAAACCACAACCAAGAGTTTACCGGAACCAAAACAGGTTTAAAATTTGTGCAAAATGCTAACTTTATATGATCCCAAATCAGTTTCATGTAACAGAAAGCAATCTACAACCTAAGATTTCATAACTCAAATCAAAGAAGAGAGCAATTCAACAGTTCTAAGTGCAAACAGAGCAAAGAAATCAAAACATAAGAAAGAAATTGAGTCTAAAGTAGTGAAACTAACACCAACAAAGACTTAAAAGATTAACAATTTCTTGTAACTAAAGATGTCACATTCTGAAATGATTTCAATAGATTCAAGAACATTTCTATTTTGTGCTAAAGATATAAACATCAATCAGTGTCTCATCTTTAACAAATTCAAGAAACTCTCTTTCTGGTTGATTAACAACAAATTGCAGAGAACCAAAAGCACATCTTTCGAATCTCAATCTTAATCCGCCATTGTTATCTTCAAAATCCTAGTTTATTGGTTAAAACCCTAAAATCTGAACTTTTAAAGTTTGGATTTTTCCCTCTATTTTTCAAAATTTTGATAAACCCACATCAAATCGAAACCTTCATCACCAAAATTTCCCCTTTTTTTTCTATTCACTAGTAATTGAGCTATTTAATAATTCCCAATTTCATTACCTAGAAGAAATTAAAAGAAATTTTGAAAACAAAATTAATGGCGAAAACCTAACCTTGGGAGAGAATTCGAAATCTCATAGAGGAAAAGAGCAGAGAGAGATTTGAAAAAAGCAAAAGAGAGCGTTGGAAGAGTACTACTCTCTTACGTACACAAGCTTTGACTGAAGAAAATGGATTCCGACATAAGAGCGCATGTTAGCATAATCTCTCCCTTTCTGATAAGATACGCATAATTAGGTAACGTTAGTAAGGCTTAGTTTTAAGACTTTTAAAATACGCACTTTTTGGTCTTGTTTGTTAACATCTCTATCCAGGTTACGAATTAGCCGCGTATCCAAACAACCCGCTAAATATCTCGACATTTTTCCCCCCGCCATGGATAACACAAAACCCAGAGCTTCGAATTGTAAACCGAAGAAATCAACAAAAGGTGAAAACTTACCGAAAATTTCTATGTGAATTTTTCTGTTTCCGATGAATACCAGTTCCCATTTCAATTCAACAACTGTTTCGACAACGAAGCCCACGAATTTTGTCGATTTTCTGCAAAACAAGTTTCATGGAACAAATTATCTTCAGTTCTTGAGGTACAGTTCTTCAATTTCACTCATATCCCACAACAGAGCTTCCTCATGTAACAAAAATGGTAGCAAAACCCAGAAGCAAAATCAACTGAAACCCATTAAATCAATGGTAGCTGATAATCAAAAAGACGGAAGATTTGGATTAGGGTTTACAAAAGGGGATAAAAGTAACCAAATTGGGGATAATGGTGTTAATAATACAATGGAAAAGATCGTTGAGAAGTTAAAAAACTATGGATTTGTAGATGATGATGAACAAGAGATTGTACAAGAGAGAAGCTTTAAGCAGGAATCAATGGAGGACATAGAAGGCAACATATCAAAAACTAGAGACAATTTCTCAAAGATTTCATCATTTAGTAGCAATCAAGAAGTGAAATTTCCATGGGAAAAGATAAGAAATGAGGAGACTGAAGAAGAATGGACAGCAAAAAAGGAGAGTAGATACTCATTAGCACAGAAGATTCTTCCAGAATCAGAGCTAAATAGATTGAGAAATTTGACGTTTAGAACAAATAGTAAGATGAGAATCAAAGGAGCTGGTGTTACACAAACTGTTGTTGAAGCAATTCAAGAGAAATGGAAAAGTTCAGAGATTGTTAGATTGAAGGTTGAAGGAGATAATGCACTTAACATGAGAAAAATGCATGAGATCTTAGAGGTTTTGACTTATACTCCCTGCAAATGCTTGATCTTTAGAGTTTTGAGTTGAAGTGTAAAGAGGGTGTGTTTGTTTACTCGTCGCTGGCGCCGGTGACAGCGATGGGCAACGAGTAATGTCGTTCGTTTAGTTGTTGCCACTGACAAGCGACAAAGTCTTGTTCCTTTACATGTGGCTGGTTCAACAAAGTGTTTCGGCGACGAGCGATATTAAAGTTGAATCGTTCAAAATTTAGCATTTAATTTTAATTGCCGAAATTTTGTTGCTCGCTGAACCAACGACAGATAAACGAACATGTTCAGCGACAGGTTTCAGTAACATGTCGCTGCATCAATTTTTTGTTCATAAAGGCATAATCTTTGGAGTTTTGAGATAAAATTTAAGAGACCCATCTTCCATTTTTCAATTTTGTGTTCAATCAAGGCTTTGATCTTTAGAGGTTTTAGATGAAATTTAAAAGACTCATCTTCTAATTTTGAATTTTCTGTTCATAAAGGCTTAATCTTTGGAGTTTTGAGATGAAATTTGAAAAACCCATCTTACAATTTTCAATTTTTTCTTCAATTTTTGCAGAGAAAAACTGGTGGGTTGGTGATTTGGAGGTCAGGAACGGCTATTTCCTTGTACAAATACAAAAGTGGAGATAAATCAGAGAAATTAAACAAGCAAAGACACAAAAGATTAGAAGCTTCACCTTCTTTGTTACCTCCAAGAACAAGTAGAGTAGAACATAGGGATATTCTTCAGGAAGAGGATATTGCGGAAAGAAAAGAGACATCTCAAGAACAAGTAGAATATGAAGATGAAATTGATGAACTGTTAGATGGACTTGGTCCGCGGTACACGGACTGGCAAGGAGCTAAACCGTTACCTATAGATGCCGATTTACTTCCCGGGATTGTTCCTGGTTACGAATCTCCGTTTCGGGTAGTTCCTTATGGAGTAAGATCAACAATAGGACACAAGGAAGCTACAGCTTTAAGAAGACTTGCTAATGTTGTTCCTCCACATTTTGCTTTAGGTAAGTAACATTACTCTGTTCTTTAAGCTTGATTAGGTCTTTAAAGGACAAAATTTTCAATCTTTTCGATCTTTAGGTAAGATTACTCTGTTCTTTAAGCTTGATTAGGTCTTTAAAGGACAAAATTTTCAATCTTTTCGATCTTTAGGTAAGATTACTCTGTTCTTTAAGCTTGATTAGGTCTTTAAAGGACAAAATTTTCAATCTTTTCGATCTTTAGGTAAGATTACTCTGTTCTTTAAGCTTGATTAGGTCTTTAAAGGACAAAATTTTCAATCTTTTCGATCTTTAGGTAAGATTACTCTGTTCTTTAAGCTTGATTAGGTCTTTAAAGGACAAAATTTTCAATCTTTTCGATCTTTAGGTAAGATTACTCTGTTCTTTAAGCTTGATTAGGTCTTTAAAGGACAAAATTTTCAATCTTTTCGATCTTTAGGTAATATTACTCTGTTCTTTAAGCTTGATTAGGTCTTTAAAGGATAAATTTTTTTATCTTTTTGACCTTTAGGTAAAATTACTTTGTTCTTTAAGCTTGATTAGGTGTTTATAGGATAAAATTTTCGATCTTTTTTATCTTTAGGTAAAGTTCTATGTTCTTAAAGCTTGATTAGGTCTTTAAAGGATAAAATTTCCGATCTTTTTGACCTTTAGGTAAAATAATCTGTTCTTAAAGCTTGATTAGGCCTTTAAAGGATAAAATTTTTGATCTTTAGGTAAAATTACTCTGTTGTTTAAGCTTGATTAGGTCGTTAAAGGATAAAATTTTCAATCTTTTTGATCTTTAGGTAAACTTTCTCTGTTGTTTAAGCGATTAGGTCTTTATAGGATCAAATTTTCGAACTTTTCGATCTTGATGTAAAATTACTATGTTCTTAAAGCTTGAGTAGATCTTTTAAAGAGTGAAATTTACGATCTTCAGGTAAGACGACTGTCTGTTCTTTAAGCTTGATCAGGTCTTTTAAAGAGTGAAATTTTCGACTTTTTCGATATTTAGGTAGAAGTAGACATCTGCAAGGATTAGCAACAGCCATGGTTAAGCTATGGCAGAAGAGTTCAATCGTTAAGATTGCACTTAAACGTGGTATACAGTTAACTACTAGTGAAAGAATGGCTGAAGATATTAAGGTAATAAAAAGATCAAACCGTATGATTTATTTTACCGTAATCCCAAAAACTTACAAAATATGTTGTGTACTTGTTTGATGTTTCATGTTCCATAAGTGATTTTGCAGAGATTAACAGGAGGAATGTTACTTTCTAGAAGCAAAGACTTCTTAGTTTTTTACAGAGGAAAGAGTTTTTTAACAGAAGAATTAGCTAAAGCATTACAAGAGAAAGAAAGACTTGCGGTAACTTTACAAGATGACGAGGAACAAGCTCGGTTAAGAGCTTCATCGGCGTTGGTTAACCCGAGTACTAAACCGAACCAAAACCGTATTGTTTCTGCTGGTAGTCTTGAAGAAACTCTTGATGCAAGTGGTAAATGGGGAAAGAATCTAGAAGAAGATGATAATATAGAGGAAATGAAACAAGAAGCTGAGAAAGCTAGACATGCAAATATCATCAGAAAGTTAGAAAAGAAACTTGCTTTTGTAAGTTTTTTTTTCTTTCTTACGAATATAGTATTTCAGACCCTGAATTACCCTGAATTACCCTAAACTTGCATTGTTTTCACTATCAAACTGGTGTTTTAAACCCTGAATTTTGATAGTTGAGGGTTTTTTTCACTAAACGGAGATGGTTCAGTGTCTAAAATACCGTATTCTCTTTGCTATATATAAAAGATTGCACCTTGAATTCCTTGTTGATGACCCTTTTAGGCTGAGAGGAAGCTAAAGAAAGCAGAACGAGATTTGGCTAAAGTAGAAGAATGTCTAAATCCAGCAGAACAAAGAGGAGATTTTGAGAGCATAACTGAAGAAGAAAGGTTTATGTTCCGAAAACTCGGATTGAAGATGAAAGCTTTCTTACTTCTTGGTAAGTATTCTAAACACAAAAAGATTCATCTTCAGGTATAGAAATTGTACCAAAAACTTGAATCGTAGGGTGGCCAATTTAGCCAACCTAACCCAATCTAACCCAACTCAATCCAATAAACTCAATTTTTTTTTTAAAAACTCAATTTTAATTAGATTCGAGTTTTTTTAAACTTATTTAGCTCTAAATAATTTTTATGAGTTTGTGTTTGGGTTATATAGATTGGTTAATTAACAACTAAAAACCTAAATTAAACCCAAAACAATTAAATTATCTTAATTAAAATTAGTAATTTAATCCGGATTAGGTAGCTCTACCGGTTGGAGGCATTGCGAAAGCACCACCAACCGGGTTCGAGTCTCCGAAATGCGGAGGGATGGTTATGTGGTCCAATGACTCATAATCAAAGGTTGATCCCGGCTGAGGAGACTATGGTTCGCCGAAAGGTCCATAAATCCTCTCAAAACTATAAAAAAAAAATTAGTAATTTACTATTTATTTTTAAAAGATATGCAAAATTAATAAGTTAACTAATAAAGTAGTAATCTTTATCGAAAGTTATCTTTTTGATAATAAAAAAAACTTAAAAACACCCTAAATAAACTTTCATTTGGATCTAATTTGGTCAAATTATATATGATCAAATTAATTTAAACCTGATCTAAAACCTACAAAACATGATCTAAATTTAAAATAGATTGAATTTGGTCAAATATTTCATTGTCTAAACCCAATTTAGAACCCAAAAGATCTAACTTAGAACCTAGTTTGATCAAGTCTAATGAATTGAATGGTTTTAGGTCGACGAGGTGTATTCGACGGTACCGTAGAGAACATGCACCTGCACTGGAAATACCGAGAACTGATAAAGATTCTTGTGAAAGTTAGAAATTATGAGAATGCAAAGAAACTTGCATTAGCTCTTGAAGCAGAGAGTGGAGGTGTATTAGTTTCTGTTGATAAAGTTTCTAAAGGATATGCTATTATTGTGTATAGAGGAAAAGACTATACACGACCAACTACGTTAAGACCAAAGAATCTTTTGACAAAGAGGAAAGCTTTAGCACGTTCTGTTGAGCTTCAAAGACGTGAGGTTAGTGATACATAAAGGGAATATGGTATTTTAGATCTTGAATTATCTCGGTTTGGTGAAAAAGATTTTTCATTTTCAAAAAGGTTTTTTAAATCTTGAATTTTGATAATCGGATTCTTTAAACTTGAATCTTAATAACCGAGTTTTTTAAACCGAAATCTCAAATTTTATACTTGAATTTATAGTATAATTGGTTCAAATTTGGATTATATTTTTTTGTTAAATTTTGAAATTATGGTTTAATTTTGTGTTTAAAGTTTAATTTTTTAACTCCAAACTTTGATAATCAGGTTTTCTAAACCTTATCGGATGTTTTAAGTTAAAATTAAACTTTAGGATTTAGGGTTTTAGGGTTTGAAGATTAATGTTTTTAGGGTTTAGGGTTGTAGGGTTTAGGGTTTGAAGATTTATGTTTTTAGGGTTTAGGGTTGTAGGGTTTAGGGTTTGAGGATTTATGTTTTTAGGGTTTAGGGTTTTAGGGTTTAGCGTTTAGGGTTGGAGGATTTATGTTTTAAGGCTTTTAGGGTTTAGGGTCTGAGTTTTGGGGTTTTGGGTTTAGTGTTAAAAAAAATTGATTATCAAAGTTTGGGATTTAAAAAACGATTATGGAAGTTGAAGGTGTTTTTAACCAAACTGAGATAGTTTCGGGGTCTAAAATACTATATTTCTTGATAATAAAGATCATGAATCTGCAGAATTTGTTGATTTTGGATACTTCCTCTCCATTGTAGCTAACCTGTACAAGCTTTGAAATGAAACAGGGTCTTCTGAAACACATTGGTGTAGTAAAGGCCAGATCGGAGAAGCTAAGAGCTGAAATTGTAAGTAACTATTTCAGTTTTTGTTCTGTAATTGTGACTTAAGACTAACTCTGACGTGTCTTGAATCGATTTTTTGTGTTAGAAACAAATGGAATTGGTAGGAGACAAGGGAGATGAAACATTGTACAGTAAGCTTGATGAGACATATTTATCTGGTGACGATGAGACAGAAGAAATAGATGTAAGAATTTGGCATAGAATCCATTCATTTTATTTAAATAAATGAAAAAAAAATCCTCTAACGTTTTGTGATTTTCACTAATTTTAGTCTAACAAATGTTGTTGTGGAAATTAAACCCTAATGTTTTAAAATACGTAAGTAAAACCCTAATGTTTCAAAATCGTGCAAATTAAACCCTACCGGCGTTAAATTTTTAACTTTTTTGTAAAATCATAAAATGTAAAAAAGATAATTTTTCTTTAACAATTTTCTTTTTACTAAGATAAAAAAACTGACCGTATTATAAAAAAAACCGTTAATAAATTAACATCTTTACCTAGAGCAAGGTAGTCCAGTAGTGAAGTGTTTACCTCTGATACTCCATACACTCGGGTTCAAACCCAGTATGTCTTGTAGCCTAAATTGATGTTAAAAAAAATTAACACAGTTAGTTGTAGGGTTTAATTTGCACAATTTTGAAATATTGGGGTTTTATTTACGTAATTTAAAAGATTAGGATTTAATTTACACCACAATATCTGTTGGGGTTCAATCAGTGAAATCTCAAAACATCAGAATCTGTTTTGCATTAACCTCCATTTTCTTCGATTTTCGCCATCCTCGGTCTAACATTTGTGGTGCAGGAAGAAGAAGATGTAGAAGAAGATGGTGAAGAAGATGAGTCTTGGGTACATGGATCACTATCTGATGATGAAAACTGGGATTCAGATGAATCAGACATTGATTTTGATGATGATATTGAATCCATTACAACACCAGAGGAAGAAGCTAGTGATCTGCAAAGTGAGCAACTTTTATCTGCAACGGTAGATAATTAAACCATTAAGACCATCACATAGCAAAAATGAAAAAAGAAGTTAAACACTATTATTGCTCAATATCATTTTCGAATAAGCTTTTCTCATGGCAGTTACAAGAAAAAGTATATCGCATATATATTTATTTTATATATGAGTATAGACTCTTCTCTCGGTCAATAACCTTTGGGTTCACCTTCGAGCAAGTCTATGTCTAGCTCCGGCTAGTAATGCCTTGCCGATGGCTCCGGTGTGGAACTAACAAGTAGAAATATCAATCGGGCTAGTCCGATTTGATCCGATCCAAAGCCCTACGTTCGAGTCCGAGCTTGATCTGGTCAGTTTTGGTCCGTTTTTGGACTGATTTCTAAATATTTTGTGATGATTTACAAATAAAACTAGATTAATGTTATAGTTTACTAAACATGTATATATGTTTAGTAAGCTCAGCACAGGAAATAGCAGCCTGGAAAAGAACCACAGTCAGAAGCTCAGCACTTCGAATTGAAGAATTGAAAAAGGAGATTTATACACTCACTCAACAACCAACCTTTAGAACGGAAGATTTACACCTCAAAGCTGAATTGAATGAAGTGTACCTGCTAGAGGAAGCATACTGGCATCAGAAGAGCAGGGTGAAATGGATCACCGAAGGTGACCGCAACACAAAATTTTTTCACTCCGTGGCAAAACAGAGGAGACTAAAAAATAAAAATCTGTCTCTAACAGACCAGCACAACCAGGTCTGGTTCAGGGACAGTGAGATGGGCGAGGTTGCACAACACTTCTTTACAAACCTGTTCACAGCAGAAGTTTCAGTCAGTAATTTGTCAAAGTATGGCCCTTTCGAACCAAGAATCTCAGGATTGGATAACCAGCAGCTTACAAAAGCAGTGTCGATGGAAGAGGTAAGAAAAGTTGTTTTTGATATGGATCCTGGGAAGTGCCCGGGACCAGATGGAATGACAGGTTTTTTCTACCAAAACATGTGGGAGATCATCAAATTCGAGGTTCATGGGATGGTCTCTAGGTTTCTACAGGATGGATATCTAGAACAAGACTTGAACCACACCCACCTTTGTCTCATTCCGAAGACAGAAAACCCCACATCTCTCAATGAATATAGACCCATTAGCCTTTGTAACTTTGGATACAAAATCATAGCGAAGGTCCTAGCAAAGCGCCTGAAGCCACTGCTCCCGAAACTGATCTCAGAAAGCCAGGTAGCCTTCGTAGGAGGTCGACAGATTGCTGATAATATCATGATTGCTCACGAGTTCTGTCATGCCCTGCAAACAAACAAGGACATATCAGCAGGATACATGGCCATTAAAACGGACATGTCCAAAGCCTACGATAGGATGGAATGGCCATTTTTGGCGGAAGCAATGCGAATTTGGGGATTCTCTACCAAATGGATAACACTCATCATGCAATGTGTTAAAACTGTCCAATACTCGACACTCATTAATGGGAAACACTATGGCCTAATCAAACCAACACGGGGAATTCGTCAAGGTGACCCTTTATCCCCTTTTTTATTTATCATTGGGTCTGAATTCCTTGTGCATCTGTTACAGAAAGAGGAAGCGTCCAAGAATTTATCCGGACTGAAAATTGCACAAAAATCTCCAGCAGTCAGCCACTTGCTATTTGTAGATGACAGCATATTTTATTGCAAGACATCCAACCAAGAAGCGAAAACAATCTCTCAAACTCTCCACACGTATTGCCAAGAATCGGGCCAAAGGATAAACTACCATAAATCAAGTATCCTATATGGAAAACGAGTGGGAGAACAAGCTAAACAGCGGATGAAACTGCTAACTAAAATCGAAAAAGAAGGTGGCGAAGGTTTTTACCTAGGGACGCCGGAGCTGTTTAAAAGGTCGAAAACGGAAACAACTGCATACCTCAAGGACAGAATGCAGAACAAAATTAATGGGTGGCAAAACCGCTTCCTGTCAGAGAGCAGGAAGGAGGTCCTCATCAAGGCGGTCGCACTGGCACTTCCAGTGTACACAATGAGTGTGTTAAAACTCCCAAAGACGACCTGCAAACAGTTAACCACAATTATTTCAAAATTCTGGTGGAAGAAAAATAATGTGGGGAAGAGCATTCACTGGAAATCATGGGAGTCAATGTGTGTACCAAAACGGCAAGGAGGGCTAGGATTCAAGGACCTTGATAATTTTAATACTGCACTCCTAGGAAAGCAGCTTTGGAGAATCCTAACTAACCGGAATGCATTGATGTCGCAGGTCCTAAAAGGAAGATATTTCAAGAATAAATCATTACTGCAGAGTGCACTAGGTCAGCGACCTTCGTATATATGGAGAAGCCTACATGGAGCTCTACCTCTTATCAAGCAAGGAACCAGACGCACTATTGGGAATGGAAAGGGGACGGACATTTGGCACTCCCCATGGCTGCCAGCAAACCCCCCAAGACCACCAAGGGCCAATCCTAATGTCATGGTAAATAAGCAAAAAGTTAGTAGTCTCATTGATCCTGGAACAAGAGAATGGCAATGGCATAAAATCAACGAGCTGGTCATGCACGAAGACAGGGAACTGATCGGAATGGTACGACCCCGCTCACTCACTGTTAACGACTCTTATACTTGGGATCTCAATCAAAATGGAGTCTACTCAGTGAAATCTGGAGCTTGGCTACAATCAAGTGGAGGTCAGGGTAAGCAAATCAGGTATAACTGCCCGAACCTACAGCCTCTCTTCGCGGAAATCTGGAAGCTCAAGACTAGTCCCAAGATAAAGAACTTCCTATGGAAAATGCTAAACAACTGTCTGCCAGTAGCATATAATATGGCTAGGAAGAAAGTGATTAGGGAGGATACCTGCAAGCTATGCCATCAAGAACCAGAGACGGTGAACCACGCTCTTTTCAAGTGCCCGCACGCGGAAGAGATCTGGTCAGCAGCAATCTCCACAACTCCGAGCTTTGATCACTTCACTTCCTCACTATACACCAACATTGGACGGTTCCTATTCCACAACAGAAGGGGACACACAGATTAACCCCAATGCGACATGTTTCCGAGGATTCTTTGGCGGATCTGGAAGAACAGAAACCGATTCATCTTCCAATCCCTGAAAGATGATGCACAATCTCTTATCAACCAAGCACGCAAAGACCTAGAAGAATGGAAAAAAGCTCACGAACTAACCGTGGCACTAACAGCGGTGAATCCTTCCCCAAATCAAGAAAGGAGAACATCTACCCGAGGATACAGATCTTGGAAACCCCCTCCCAATGGCACCTGGATCTGCAACGTAGACGGGGCGTGGAGTGAGGATGCACCCAAAAGTAGTTTTGGTTGGCTGATTAGAGATGACAAAGGAGAAGCAGCTCATTGGGGTGCTAAAGTGGTCGACAAGATGAGAGGACCCTTGGAGGTGGAGGCCGAAGCACTTTTCTGGGCAGTTAGAGAAGTCAGAAGATTGGGATACAAAAGAGTGGTCTTCATGTCTGATTGCGAATCACTCATCAAAGGTTTGAAGGAGGAGAAGAGGTGGGCGTCCCTCAACGGAATTGCACAAGAAATCAACTCCATGAAAGATGATTTCGATCTCATCTCCTTTCTTTACACACCGAGGAGCGCAAATCAAGCTGCAGATAAGATCACGGAGGAGGCATCGAGATTCACCTCATACTGGTCGATAGTATCGCCTGTTCTCCCATTCTGGTCTTTTCCTTTTCTTCTTCGTGATAAACGAGGCTGTAATCCTACAAACGTTTAAGTAAATTAATCTAATCTGAGTTAAAAAAAAAAAAAAGTATATATGTTTTTAAAAAATTATAATTAATATTTTTAAAATTATTAAATAGATGTAAATAATAATATTGCAATAAACACAACGATTTCTATATAAACCAATATGTTACTATATTTTAATAGAAAATTATAGTTTGCATGTTAGCCTGACACGACCAAAAACCTGTAAAACCTACGAAATATTTGAATCCGATCTAATCTAACCTATTTTGTTTAGACTCATATATCAAAACTCAAGTCTGGTGTTTTTTAGAATTAGACCGGAATAGTCTACAGGATTTAGCCCGAATTAACGTCTTTTCCCACTAGCCAATGCAACACTCCCTACAACAAGCCATTTCCAGTCAAGTCTTAACTGGTCAGTCTGGTCTCGTTGGAAGTTGTGTTGATGTTTCAGTAGTCTGGTCAGTAACGTTGGCCCATAAATACATTCCCAGGCCATGTGTAGGGATGTCAATTCGGGCTAAAGCCCACGGGCTAGCCCGGCCCAGTCCTGAAAATACGCGGGCTCGGGCTTTTATATTTGAGCCCGAAAAAAAACGGGCCGGGCCGGGTTCAAATATTCACGGGCTTTCCAGGTTT
>KE151007.1:124161-141101 GCA_000411095.1 Aethionema arabicum
TAGACACCTCATAATTAACAATGACGATAATGCCCCTATAATTTATTTACCCTACACCCTAAACCCACCCTAAACCCGAAACACGAAACTCGAAACCCTAAACCCTAAACCCAAAACCCGAAACCATAAACCCTAAACCCTAAACCCGAAACCCTAAACCCTAAATCCTAAACCCGAAACCCAAAACCCTAAATCCTAAACCCGAAACCCTAAACCCTAAACCCTCCATTAAGTCAACTAAAAAGATACCTAGATGTGTGGAAGGGTAGTTTAGTCTTTCCTTTAACCTAAATGTCTATGGGTGTAAAAAACTAAAGAAGGCTTTTTAAATGTGTAAAACGTCCAATTTCTCATCAATAAATAATATAAAATTTGTATTTTATCTACTTGTATGTTATAGTAACGATATTTAACTTTTGTATTTAAGTGTAATAATTAATAAAACTAGTTTCTGGTTTAGAAGAAAAAAAAATATTTTATCTAGTTTTTAATTTATTAATGTCTGTAAGTATTATAAAAAAACATTTAAACAAATTTTTATAATCAAGTTGGGATTTAACTATGTAAACAAATTTTTATATCAAGTTTCAGATTTAATTATTGTAAATATTTTTTTTTCAGATTTTCGAAAGACATCCAAGTTCGAATAACGGCGGCTGTATTTAATTTCTACACTTTAGCTAATAGAACTGGTTTATAATCTATCCGACAAAAAAATGAGTTTTCCGTCATGGAATCCGCTACGAATAAATCACTCGAGATAAAATCCAAGAGTTTAGATCACTCAAACAATTAAACTTTATTCTTGATATGATTTAAATTAAAAAAAAATTACTCTTTGTTCCAAATTAATATTCGAGTATTATTACCGAATTTTAAGTGTTAATTGTATTTGTTCAAGGTAGGTAATTGTAAGTATTTTGAAAGGTATAAAGTTCTTAGAGCATCTCTAATGGTTAAACACTAATGGAGAGTGCTTAAGCATTTTTTTATTAAATTTAATAGATAAGAAACTTTTTGTTAGATTAATAATTTTGTTGCTTCCGGTGGTTAAAATACTTGTGGTGCTTAAAAAAACTTGTTTTTTTTATATTTCACTTCATCAATTGAATTGTGAATTATTTGCCTTGTTCAATATAATTTTAAGTATAATATAAAAAAAAATTAGTAAACTTTATAATAGTGATCAAGACTTTTTTTTAATACATATGAATTTACTTTTTAAGTATAGTTTTATACAATTGTATACTTTTAGTTGCCACACATATTTTTTTTTTGTATCCATCAATTAGTTTTCTCGTTCGATAAATTTATATATTACAACAAAATATTTTGTATTAATACATATATGAAAAATATATAAGTTTTTTTCTCTTATATAGTGTTATGTAAAGTTTTTTCCTTATTATAAAAATGGGTTTATTTTGGAAGTTTAAAGAGAATAAAAAAATTTGTTTTTTTTATTCCCACCAATGTTGTGGTGACACATAGGGAAGCTTAAGAGAATTTTAAAAAGCTTATCTAAGTATCAATCCTAAGCTAATTAACCAATTTTGATTTTTTTTTTATCCTAACTCTTTTTTTGAGAAAATTTTTGAACTATCGATATGATTTTTTTAAATTCTAAACTTTGATAATCAGATTTTTTAATCTATATATAATATTTAATAATCCGATTTTTTAAACTAAAATACAACATAAGTAACAAAACATTGGATTGAGTAAAAAAAATTTGGACTATATTCTATGTTTAATTTTTGGATTATAGCTTAATTTTATGTTTAATATTTAATTTTGATTTAAGAGATCCTGCAATCAAAAGTCAAAAGTTTGGGGTTAAGAAATCATTTTTTTTAACTCTTCAAAAAATCATTTTGATAGTTCATATATTATATATTTTTTTACTATAATATTATCGATAAGGGAAAATTCGATTTTCTAGAATCATATATTATTTTTTTTTTACTCGAGAATGATTATTGTTTATTCTTTTATTTTTGTTTCATATTCTAAATACTAATTTATTTATATCATTTTCTCTATTGAATGAACTCTAACCATGTGGGTGATGACTCCAATTCTCCAATAACCGGTTTATGACATTTTGCATATACCATTTGTCATTGCAATACATAAAACTAATATAATTAAAAAAAAATCCACCAATAACAAATATAATTGAAATCTCAATTCTAATCTCTCTTCTCCTATGATTTTTAAACCTTGAAAATGAATAAATTATAAAGAGCAAAAGTTATATTTATTTTTTAAAAACTGGAGGACTATTAATAGGTGTATAATATAGACAAGGCCATATCTTAATAAAGTAAACTAACCATGCCAAACGTGAAGCAATTATCTTCAATTTTTAAAATCAAGAAAATAATTTTGATAATATTACTTAAATATTAATATTAATATACCATATGTGACGTCGGAAATATTTAAGGGCGATTTGCAAAAATGTTCTCATTCAAACTTTGTTTTAAAAATATTTTAATCATGCTCTAACATTATACCCAACATTATAAGTGTTATACCTTCACACTTTATGAAAAATTTACAAAAATGTATTCAATTAGGACATTTTGCATAATTGATTTTTAGAAACATTTTTGCAAAAATATCATAACAATAGATCCTACAAAAAGGACACATTTACAAAAAAAAATGCTTGAATTTGAGCATTTTAGATAATTCCTCTATATTTAATAACACTAAGGATTTAATTATTAAAATTATAATGTGATAAAAAAAAAACTTAAAATGCATTTATACTAAAACACACTTTTTTCTTTATTTAATATAAATAAATACACACACTTGAAAATAATAATAGGAATAATTCTCTTTATCATATATTAGTAGTATTAGTTTATCAAATATTTATAACAATAATGGAAAAAATCACAAAAAAAAGAAAATTGATTGAATTAAATAGTAAATTAAAAAAGGGGTAATCTTTGTATAGTATATCCAATCATTAATTTATTTAATTATACTCAATATCAATTAATTAAGTTAATTTTTAAAAGAAAATTCTAAATTTTGAAACAATGATTTGATTCATCTTTGATCAATCAAGTATAAATGCCACATAATTTAGGGCCTGACTGGTTTAAACGTTGCGGTTGCGGTTGTGACTACGGAAGTTTGCTGAAGCGGGCGATTGCGGTTAAAAGCGGAATTAAGTTGTTTGCATGACTGGTGTAGCGATTGAAAACGGGTGTTTGCGGGATAATTATGACTGATTGACAAACGGGTGTAAAAGCGGTTTAACGAAAAATTACCAAATTAAACACAATATATAATGATTAAAAACATTCATATACCATATTACAAGCATAAAAGAGATATCACATCATATAACCAATATAAAACAAATATGTAATTTGAATAATCTTCAAAATATATATAATAAATTTGTTAGGTTATGAAAAAATAACTATATAAAATTGTATATATTAAATTTGTTAGATTAGAAATTACCCAAAAACTATAAAGTGAATAAAAATATATATATATATATATATTAGTATTTATCGTGATTTATTTTATATTTTTCATCAATATTTGATTTGATTTTAATTTTTTTTTTAATTTTAATTTTTTTTCCAACCGTAAACGCCTGCAACCGCAAACGTAAGCGGAAATGAGCTTTTGATTTTCAACAATTCAAAGCGATTTAGAACGGTACACAACGGTTGGTGTGATTGGTATCAACTGCCGAAAACCGCTACAAACCGCAAACGCAGCCGCAGAGGCTCGTAGCGGGTGAACCAATCTAACACTTAGCTTTAACCAGTAACTTTTTTTTAATTGATTTTTTTTTAGATTGACACACATTTTAATTATAATGATAAGTAATGTTTTGAACTCTCGCTTTAATAAATTGTGATCTTATTCTATAGTTTACACAAAATAAAATAGTTTTAAAACAGAACATATTATTTATAAAAAAAAATTAGAAATAACTTTGATTTTAGAAGATGTGTCTTTGAAAGTAAAATGAAGACTGATTGAAATACATTTTCGATTGGATAATGTAAAATTCATTAATATGTAATTATTTGTTTTTTTTAACTTAATATGGAATTACTTAAGAAATGATAATTGCGTTAAAAAAATAATTAGAAGAGATTCATTTTTCATTAGATTGATCTCCAGACAAAACAGGATTAACCGTTTGAAAATCCCCACTTTACATTCTACGCACTATTTCCTTCTTATCGACTCAATCGAGCCTACGATCCATAAATTCATCGTTCTCGCTTCTACTTTATCAAAAACCCATCTCGAATTTGGGCAAAAACTATCAAAACCCATCTCGAATTTGGGCAAAAACTGCGAAATTTCGGCAAAAATTTCTCGGGAAATGTCATTAGGGCAAAAGGGTTCAGGGGATCCTGGTACGATGCTTACTTCCCTTTTAAACAAGCGTGAGAAGCTACGGCAAGACTTACGAAACATCGAGAAGCAGGTTAGGGTTAATGTTAAAGATTTAAATTTAATCGGTATCTAGAAATGTGAATTTCGAATTTTCGATTTCTCGATGAAAATTAGGGTTTTAGGTCAGTTACTAAAATCTTGGAATCTTGATTTTTTAGGTTTATGAATTAGAAACAAGTTATCTTCAAGAATCAAGCCATATAGGAAATGCGTTAAAGGGTTTTGAAGGATTTCTATCTTCCTCTAAGAGCTCAGCTAGGTATATTTGTAAAGCTCTTTTATTGGTTTTTAGGGCTTGTGAAATCTCAAATTTGGTTAACTTTCTTGTTTTCTTGGAGATGTTTTGTGTAATGTTGAACTTCAATTCTGCTTACAGCTTCAAACAATTGTTAATTATCACCAAATTTCATTCAAAATCTGTTCTGTAGCACTATGAAAGCTCAATTTGGTTGAATCTTCTTGGTTTCTTGGGATTGTTTTGTGAAATTGAACTTTACAGCTTCAATTTTTTTTGTAGTTATTTACCAAATTTCATTCAAAATCTGTTGTGTAGCACTTTGAAAGCTCAATTTGGTTGAATCTTCTTGGTTTCTTGAGAAAATTTTGTGTAAAATTGAACTTAACTTCTGTTTACAGCTTCAAATATTTGTTAATTATCACCAAATTTCATTCAAAATCTATCCTGCAGCACTATGAAGTCTCAAATTGGTTGATTCTTCTTGGTCTGCCAGGAATGTTTTGTGTAAAATTGAACTTCAATTCTGTTTACAGCTTCAAATTTCATTCAAAATCTATTCTAAGGCACAATGAAATCTCACTTTGGTTGACTCTTCTTGGGTTCTTAGGAATGTTTTCTGTAAAATTCAACTTAGATTCTGTTTACAGCTTCAAATAATTGTTAATTATCACCAAATTTCATTCAAAAGCTCTTTTAGAAATACTGTTTATTGCAATTTGAATCAAGATAATGTTGAATTTGTTCTCAGGTTAAACATGTTTACTGTTTGGATCTTAACATTGATTTGAACTCATATTTACAGTGCTAAGAGATCAAGAAAGTTTCAACCTGAAGATAGAGTTTTCTCATTATCCTCAGTAACATCACCAGCTGTACGTTGCATTCACATTCTTTATCGCTTTAAAGATACAAGTTCTTCACATCTTTAGCAAATGCAAACAATCCCTAAAAGCTGAATGTATATGATCATTTACTCTATCTTACGCCATTGAACTTAACATCTTATTGTTTCTATCTTTGCTTAGATGACTTTGTTTTGTTAGAAGCACGAGTTCGGTTACAGCCATTTATCTGTTTTGTGTTGGAATGTGAACAATTAGAACATTTCCTCTTTCTACACCTAATCAATCCTTGAATTTGAAACAATTAGGGCATTTGTTCTTGATTGTATTTACTCGAAAAAAGCTCTAAGTTTAACACTGTTTTTAAGACTGTTATGTTGATTTTCCTGATTTGAATTTTAGGCTGAAGAACTTGGTGTTGGAAGAGACGGTAAATCCTGCAACTTCTACTACTACTAGTAGATCGAATTTACGATTTCTTTATCATTTATCGAGTTTTACGCACTTTTTGCGCGCTATATGATAGATGGGAGAGCAGAATTGGGAGGAGGGAGATCAAAGGGTGGATCTTTATCCTCAGCACAGTTAGTTTTCTTGGAAAAAAGTAAAGATAATGTCTGTAATTGAGAGATTAATATGGTTTAATCTGTGTTTGGTTTGGTTTGGTTTGGTTTGGTATGATAGGGGAAAACCGAAGAAAGGGAGAGGACATAGTACAATGGCGAGAGAAGCAAAGAGAAGTAGAGTATCTAATGAAGCAGATTATGATGATGAAGATGATCAAGATATGAATATGTATGCACATGGTTCACTCATCTAGCTTTTTGTTTTTGATTTTTTTGGAGATTATAGGAAACAGAACTTAAAGTGTAATGTAGATTTTGTTTTAAAGTGATTGTTGAATTGAATGAGTTAGAAGAAAAGGTAGGTTTTGGGAATCTGAGAGTGGAATTGGTTGGCATTGCATTATGTTACATGATGATGATGATGATGAATTGATGATGATGATGATGAATCATTTGTTATCATGGAAGTTTTATATAAAAAAATGAATGTAGTTTCTATTCCCTTAATTAGCTGGGTCCAACTCTTGTTTTTCTCTTTTTTTGGTATTTTATTTTATTTTATTTTAAACAAATTGTTTCTTTTTAAGTGTTTTTTTTAATTAGGTTTCACATATATGAAATTTTAGGGGGGAATTTAAAAAATATACTAATTGAAAATATACAGTAATTGATTGTAATTTTTTGAAATAATTTTTTTAGATTATCTGGTGTTATGGTGTACATTTATTGCTATTTTTTTTAAAAGAAATCAGAGTATATGAACTAAATGATGAAATTATAATTAAAAATTATGTTTTTTTAAGGACAAGTTTGTTGATTTATAATCAATAAAAGTGTACTTTCTAAAACACATTTAAATTAGTGTAGTTTTCAAAAGAAACAACCTTTTAATTAGTGTAGTTCTTACAAAAAAAATAAAAATTTAATATGTCTAGTATTTTTTATAATTACAAGAAAAAGGTAATAATTATACACAAAAATTTGCATCAAAATAAATATCATAAAATTTTACGTAATTCACATTACATCAAAAGATAAAATGTTTGCACTTTTCAAAATTTTCCTTATATTCAACAAACATACAAAAAATATAGAAAAAAAAACACAAATAGTACCCATGAGTTCTACTCATTAGAGAAATGTTCAAGATATTTCTAGACTTGGTTTCAAACAGAAAATAAATAAAAATAATTATGTTTTGTCACAAGTATTATACAAAAATTGATCCCAAATCGAAGAAAATAAGACACCATTTTTAGAAAATGTATATATCCAAAAAATACACCATCTGAATCATTACATTTTCAGGTCCCAAATCGAAGAAAATAAGCCACCAAAATTTCAAAAGTTTTTAAAAAAAATGTACTTATCAAAAAAAAAAAAAATACACCATCTGAATCGTTACATTTTCACAAGTATTATCAAAATATTAACTCCATACCAACAAAACTACAAAACCCAAAATAAACCAAAGTATTTGATACAAAAAACAAAAATTGAACATGAACACATAAACAAAAAGATGAACATGAACACATAAAAACATAATTGATATTAAAATTTCAACAACTTTGTTTTAACCTTTCTTGAAACTCAAGAAACGATCTTTCTTTCTCAATTCTCATACTTTCTCTAAACTTATATATAAATTCGTCAGCTCTTTCATTAACTCTCAAATGCGGCGAAGCCGCCACCACTCTCCTCCACGCATCCTCCATTGAATCTGCAATCTCCGGCATCTCTTCTTCTTCTTCCTTTTCTTCATCTTTGTGTCCTCCATAGCTTTCATTTACATTTTCACTACTTTTGCTTTGAATTTGAGAGTAATTGTTGTGATTTAACCTTTCTTTATGATAATCTCTCATAGTGAAAAGATCTATTGATCGAGATCTTATGTTTTGAGTTTGAAATTTTCTTGAATTTGAAGTTGTTTCGAGGTATCTTGTTCGAAAAGGAAAGGTTAAACGACGAGATATGAAGCGGATAAATCGAGAAGTTGAATCTCGGATCGATGTAGCGAGTTCGAGGTTTTGAAATTTGGATTTAACCATGGTTTTGAAGGTTTTCCATGCTTTCTTGACTTGTTTTAGTTTCTTCTTCTTGTTCTTGTTTTTGTTGTATGTTAATGGAGTCATTTTGAGAGAGAAGAAAAAAATGATTTTTTTTTTGGAATAGTATCAAGAAATGGACAATGAGTAAAGTGGTTTGATATATAACACTTTGGTGTTTGATTGGAATTACTAAATTGCCATTGCTTTTGGATTTTTTTATTTTATTTGTTTTCTTGCTTAGCTTTACTTGTGATGGCAAAACTGAGATTCTGTTTTATAAATAAAGTAACATTTGGAAAAAAAATTAAGTGACATTTTTTGTTATTCCTTTGCAACTTTCCACAGACATTTTTTTTTTTGGTTCAAAAGTGTTTTTTATGAACGGAACAAATCATTTAATTTTATTGATTTTTGTATTGAATTTTTTAAGTTTTCAATGATGAAATTGAATGATTGTTTCTAGTTTTAATAAAAAAATTACTATTTATGATTTTAATATTGTTTCAATTTTTATATATTGGTTAAAAATTTATGTTTGAATATGTAAACACAATTTCTATCTGTTTACAATAAAAAAAAGTATAACAATGTATTATTACCATATGATTGTTATTTGAATATAAATTAAGAAAATTACTAATATTTAATAGACATTGTAAAACTATATATATATATATATATAATTATGTTGATTTTTAGTGCTAAATTTATTACGATTTTTGAAAAATAAAATAGTTATATATAGTGGACATTCTCTTAGCTTTATTTTTCACTCATCTCTAGCTTTATATTGATTATTTTTTATTTGAGAATAATAAAATGAAAAAAGTAATATTTAAAGTGTGAAAAAATATAGAATCTGAGTTGTGTGTTGAATAGTCTGTAAAGAAATAGAAAAATGATAGTTTATGTTCAATGAAAGCTATGATTGCATGTGGAAGACCCAACCATGCCCCTAACCTTAAGGTCCCATCCTTTTTTATTAGATAATGACTATTTCATGTAAATTATTGGATTGGGACTGTTCAGCTAATTATTATTATTATTTAAAAATAAACAATAAATAAAAAATAATAAAATTTAACCAACCAACCAATCAACCATACAATTATCCACATAATTTTTAAAATATTAAAAAAAAAATTGAATTGTAGCTTATATTTCAAGTAATTTGATGGAAAAAAATCAAGTAACTTATTGTGAATATCATAAATCAAAACGTTAGAAAAAATAAAACTTTTAGTTTAGTATAATTTTAGGGTTTACGGTTTAGAGTTTAGGGTTTCGGTTTGGTATAATTATTACATGTCATTTATCAAAATCGATATTTTGATTTATACCGTTCATAATAGTTAATTGTTAAAAAATCGATATGTCATTTATCAAAATATTTGAAAAATCGATATGTCATATTTTTTGGTTCGGTTTGATATAATTATTATATATGTCGTTTATCAAAATCGGGTCGGAAACAAAATTGTAAAAAAAAACCAATATTTCGTATGATAAAATTTAATGAAGTTAAATTTTATTTGTTTTACATGATATATAGATAAACATATGAAACAAAACCTATAAAATTGAGGAATTAAATACCATTATTTCATACTCTTTTTTTACCAAATATTTCATACTCTTATGTATAGAACAAGTTTTAATAATCTGTATTTAATAATCTTCAAAAATTTAAAACAGATGGGTTCATTTCATCGGTTACTATTTAAAGATTTTAAAAATGACATATTTTTTAAACATAATTTCCCATAATATAGTATTAATTGTCATAAATTTAACCAACCAACTAACCAATCAATCACACAATTATGTACTTCAAAAATGAAATATAAATTGATATCTTATACAATTTCTCACAACAACTCAAATTTAATTTATATTTTAAACATGTCTTCGACATTATCTGCTTAGTTCTATCTTACATGTCCACAAATTCCCTTTTTTTATATAATAAAAAGCTTTAAATTTATATTTAATTCATTGTCTTTTTAAAACATCTATTAATGGACAATGAGAGCACTATTTATTTTCCTTTATTTATTCATTATGTTTCCCATTATTATAATTTTGGATAAATATTGATAGTTTTATCATTTTCAAAATAATTATTATGTTTCCGTTAAAAATACATACATATATATATATATATATATTTTGTTGTCTTCGTAACATAGTTAATATCCTTTCTTAATATGCAATATTGGTCATTTAGTTATCATCGATAACAACCAATGAACGAAATAATAATATATTTTATCAATGAAATTTGGTGATCAATAATTTTAAATTTAAATTATTATGAATTAATTTAGTATTTAATTTGTTCTCACTAATTTATGAATTAAAAGATATGTTGTTGAAACCATGACGTTATTTCAATGATATGTTGTTAAACCAATGTTGAAAAAAAAATAAAAAATTTTAGTTGATATTAGCTATTTCTCATTGGTTTAGTGACAACAAATCCATGATCATTAAGCTACTAATTAAAACGTATGGATTTTTTTGTTATCATCCAAAATAATAAAATTAATTGATTTTAATATATCGATCAATCACACGTTTTCATGATATTTTTTAATATGTATATAATTTTACAACATTTAGTAAATTCATGTAAAAAGTAAATTTTATTTATTTTAGGTTTACTATAATTAAAAATAACCATGATTTAAGAGAATATAATTAAAAAGATAATTAACAATTATATCTCTTAACTTATCTCTTGGTAACATTACTAACATACATATATTTGTAGTTATTATATTATATAAATTTTATTTTCAAATTCACTAATTAGATTTGAGAAGATTCAAATATTCCAATAAGTTAAACATTTTTTCAATATTATTGTATTTTGTTTTCTAAATAATATTTTAAGATTTTTTATGAGATTTAACCAATTTTTTTTTCTTACTTCAACCAAATGAAAATACAAAATTACAAATTATTACGTTTGTATACAACATTACATCCAACATATATAGAATTTAGCATACTCACTTTTCAAAATCAGACAATACATTAAAATATTTAAAAACATATTACATATTGCGTCAAAAAAAACATATTACATATAAATTTTTCAATTTAAATGATTTTCAAAATTCAAATATTTTCATTCTACAATTAATAAAATAAATATATGAAAATAAGACAAAATCTAAAGGCAAGAACAATCCCTTCGTTTTTTTTTTCTCAAGAACAATCCCTTCGTTTTGGTCACGAATATTTTTTTTAAATTTATTATTATAGGAAAAAAAATTTAAATAGTGAGAAAATTGAGTTTAGAGTGAAATGTGGAAGAAGAAGGAGGAAGCGCGGCAAAGTCTGAAGCTAATTCTATGGGAGTTTCAAACACTCCTAAAATGGCGATATTCCCTCAGAAATCGACCACTTTCTCTATCTTTCTCTCATTACGAAACCTTTCCCCTAATTTCTCGGATCAATTTTATCTCACACACAATCTCTCTTTTTCACTAATCGATTTCAGAAAATTTGTTGTTGTTTATGTTTTTGTTGTATGTTTAGATTTTGAGAAATTGAAATTGGATGAACATAGTGACGAATCGAGTAGGAGAAGAAGGAATTGAAGACGGATGCATCTATGAAGACAGGTGAATCGAACCACCTGATGCTTCTTGAGCTTTTCCTTCTCCGGCGCTCTCACATGGAATGGCAGATCCTTCTTCTAGCTGTGTCAATCACGAGCGTGACATTGAACAAGTTTGTTTTCTCTCTCTCTCGCTCTCGCTCTCCATCTCCTTAGATTGATTAATTATACCTTGAAATCGATTATGGTGATGGATATAGATAGCTTAAA
Organism: Aethionema arabicum; assembly: GCA_000411095.1. Taxonomy (NCBI): domain Eukaryota; kingdom Viridiplantae; phylum Streptophyta; class Magnoliopsida; order Brassicales; family Brassicaceae; genus Aethionema; species Aethionema arabicum. The sequence goes on from KE151007.1 coordinate 136,146, forward strand.
CTCGATTTGTGCCCTAGTTTTAGATATTGCTTTGAGTCTTGATTCCGAAACGCTTCAAACACTTTATTTTTCTGAGATCAACCCTAATTGCTTCTAGGCACTCATTGCTTTGAAAAAAGGAACTCAGTTACTCAAATATAGCCGCAAAGGAAGACCTAAATTTCGCTCATTCAGGCTTTCACCGGTAATTTCCACTTCTTTCATATCTTATAGATTTATGCTAAGAGTGAATGGTTAATTGTCTATGTTGTTAAGTGCATTTTGTGTTAAACATTATGAAATTTTCTCATGTTTTGTGTTTGTGAATAACAATGTGCATTTTGTGTTAAATATTTATGAAATTTTCTCATGTTTTGTGTTTGTGAACAACAAGTTATTCTGTGTTTGTGCTACAAGAGCTAAATGAGACTGCTCATCTTCTGGTTAATGGCAGGATGAAACAACACTGATTTGGTTTTCACGTGGAGAAGAAAAAAGTTTGAAGTTATCTATAGTTTCGCGAATTATCCCAGGACAAAGAACTGTGAGTGTTGATTAGTTTAGCCAAAGAGATATTGAGCTTGTTATTCACACACCTTGTTTATTACTTGTACAGGCTGTTTTTCGCAGATTTTTGCGTCCAGAAAAGGATTATTTGTCATTTTCTCTCATATATAATCAAGGAGACAGGTCTCTTGATCTAGTAAGTACACATAACATTACAATAGCTTTCTCTGGATTCATACTTTAACCCCTAATTACCATTTTCACTCCACAGATTTGCAAGGACAAAACTGAGACAGAGGTTTGGTTTTCGGGCCTTAAGGGTATAATCAGACGAAACAAAAACAAACACACCAAAAGTGAGATCCCTGAGGTGCGTGTCTTCTGTTTCTTTTTTTTGGTATCATTAGTCTGCTTAACATTACAACTATATAAAATTTTATTTCAGATACATGACAGTGACGGCTTCTCTACTGGTCGTCCTTCTACTGCATCCATAGACTTTGTCCCAAACAATACTCGACGAGGTAGAACATCCATAGATTTAGGTTCTTATAACTCTCCAACCAATTTGGGAAGCTCAGATGTGGCTTCAGAACGTGGAAACATGTTAAGACCAAGTACTGATGGATTTCGGATTAGTGTCTCAAGCACACCAAGTTGTTCAAGTGGAGGATCAGGCCCTGATGACATAGAGTCCTTGGGTGATGTTTATGTCTGGGGAGAAGTTTGGAGTGATGGGATAGCACCTGATGGGACCGTAACCTCTATATCGGTGAGAACTGACGTACTGACTCCAAGACCATTGGAGTCAAATGTTGTTCTTGACGTTCATCAAATTGCCTGTGGTGTAAGACATGTTGCCTTGGTGACAAGACAAGGGGAAGTATTTACATGGGGAGAAGAAGCCGGAGGAAGGCTTGGACATGGTATACAAATTAACCTTAGTCGTCCAAAACTTGTTGAGTTCCTTGCTCTCACCAACATTGACTTTGTCGCTAGTGGAGAATATCATACTTGTGCTGTATCTACCTCTGGGGATTTGTTCACATGGGGAGATGGGATCCATAGCGTCGGACTTCTTGGACACGGTAGTGATATGAGTAACTGGATACCAAAAAGAATCTCTGGTCCTATAGAAGGCCTTCAGGTACTTTCTGTAGCGTGTGGCACTTGGCATTCAGCTTTTGCTGCTGTTAACGGAAAGCTATTCACTTTTGGTGATGGCACATTTGGTGTACTTGGGCATGGAGATAGAGAGAGTGTTTCATACCCTAAAGAAGTAAAAATGTTAAGTGGCCTTAAAACCATGAAAGTTGCGTGTGGAGTTTGGCATACCGCTGCTATAGTTGAGGTTATGAGTCAGACGGGTACAAGTATGTCATCTAGGAAGTTGTTCACTTGGGGTGATGGTGATAAACACAGACTAGGCCATGGAAGCAAAGAGACTTACCTTCTTCCCACTTGTGTTTCCTCGCTTATTGACTACAACTTCCACCAGATAGCTTGTGGCCACACAATGACAGTTGCACTCACGACCTCAGGACATGTTTTCACAATGGGAGGAACTTCACATGGTCAGCTCGGTAGCTCAACCGCCAAGGGTAAATTACCTTGTTTGGTTCAAGATAGATTAGTTGGTGAATTTGTGGAGGAAATCTCATGTGGGGATTATCATGTTGTTGTCTTGACATCTAGAAGTGAAGTCTTCACCTGGGGAAAAGGTGATAATGGTAGACTAGGACATGGAGACATCGAAGATCGAAAAACACCGACTTTAGTTGAAGCTTTGCGAGACCGACATGTGAAGAGCATATCATGTGGTTCAAACTTCACATCAAGCATATGCATACATAAATGGGTCTCAGGGGCTGATCAATCAATTTGCTCTGGTTGTCGTCAAGCTTTTGGGTTTACAAAAAAGAGACATAACTGCTACAATTGTGGTTTAGTTCATTGTCATAATTGCAGTTCAAAGAAAGCTTTGAAGGCGGCATTAGCTCCAACTCCAGGAAAACCACATCGTGTATGCGATGCATGTTACGCCAAACTCAAGGCTGCAGAAGCTGGTTATATCGCTAACGCTCAAAGAAATATCACAGTTCCTAGACGGTCAGTAGATGGCTTGATGAGACCAGACAGAGACACAAAGTCGTCAAAGGTTTTAGTGTCCCCAACTACTGAACCAGTCAAGTATCTTGAAGTAAGATCATCAAGATCTGGACTCCAATCTGATCCTTCTATTATCCGAGCCTCACAAGTTCCAGCACGCCAACGACTTAAAGATGTTTCATTCCCAAGTTCTCTTAGTGCAATTCAAAATACTGTTAAAGCTACTGGTCCCACTGGTCCAGCATGTAGACTAACCAGACCAGGTGCATCTGGAACAAATGCAAGATCTTCAAGAAGATCAAGCTCGGCACACAATTCTGGATTTTCAAAGAGTGTTGTCGATAGTTTGAAGAAGACAAACGAAGTTCTAAACCAAGAAATGACAAAATTGCAGAGTCAGGTATGAATTAATTTCCTTTTATCTTATATTTTTAATCTATCAAACACTGATCTAAATCTAATCTTTTATTGGAAATCTCCACCATTCTCAGGTCAAAAACTTGAAACAAAGATGTGAGAATCAAGGTACAAAGATTCAAAAACTAAAGAAAACAGCTAGAGAAGCTTCTGATTTAGCTGTAACACATTCTTCAAAGCACAAAGCAGCAACAGAGGTCATGAAAGCTGTGGCAGAACAGGTAAGTTCTTTATAAATTATACTCAATAATTGGTAAATCTCAACTTAAATCTTTGTCTTATAGATTTAATAAAAGGTATTATGGTATTTTAGACCCTGAACTTTCTCCGTTCGGTGAAAATACCCTTCAACTATCAAAATGGTTTTTATACCCTAAACTTTAGAGATACCGGGTGTTTTAAACCAAAATGTCAAACTTGAAATTATAGTATAATTAATCCAAATTTAGGTTATATTTTTTTGTTACATTTTGAGATTTTGGATTAATTTTTTGTTCAAAGTTTAACTTTGATTTAAAAGAATTCTGGAGGTTTTAAAAATTCCGGTTATCAAATTCGGAGTTTTAAAATAATAATAATAGTTGAGGGGTTTCTTTTTACCAAATTGAGATAGTTAAACTTTGATAAAAAAAAAACCATTTTAATAACTGACCATATTCCCTTGATAAAACTTATGCATTTCACTTATCATATATATCATTCTTTTGAATTTCACAGTTAAGAGAATTGAAGGAAAAATTACCTCCTGAAGTATCTGGAAGTAAAGCTTTTGAATCTATGAACTCTCAAGCTGAAGCTTATTTAAATGCGAGCGTAGAATCTGAAACATCTGAAGCATCTTTACCTATTACAAAAACAGAGATGAGTCAACAACACACAACTACTACTACAAGAACACAAGAAACTGCAAATTTAACAACAACAACAACTTCTCACTCATCTGATTCAAGACTACCAAGAGAAACTTCAAAACCAGGAGGTAAAGAACACATCGAACAATTTGAACCTGGTGTTTATGTTACTTATGTAATGCACACAAAAGGCGGCAAAATCTTCAGAAGAGTTAGATTCAGGTATTTTACTAACTTCTTAATACTACTATTCATTTACATAATTGCATCAACATGAAGCATAACACATAATTGTTAGTTTAGTTGTTGTTAGCAACAAAATCGTAATAGTATTATCTTCTTTGATTAGTGAAACATGTTCTTGATCTAGTTGACGATAAAACAACAACATTTTTCATCTATATTGTTAAAACAACAACTATGAAATTGAACATAAGCTCTAGTCGTTTTCGTTCTTTGTTGGTTTAGTGACAACAAAACAAATATACAATGTATCTTTTTTTGTTCGCCGATTTCCCACCGCCTCTCTTTTTTTGCCACCGTTTGCGCGGTGGCCAGCGNNNNCAGCGGTGGTCGAACGGTGGTCTTTTTTTCTGGCTACCGCGACACACGGTAGTCATGCGGTGGCTATATCCACAGTTTCTTGTAGTGAAATAGACATAAATTCTAGTTGTCGCCACCAAATTTTTTTTTTTTTTTTGCAACGGTTTCAGTGGCAGAGCCAGGAAATTTTGTTAGGGGATCATAATATTTTTTTCGAAAGAAATATTAAATAATTTAAAATTTACGAGGTCAAAATTTTTTTTTACATAGATCAATTACAAAAATCGGTCAAATTTATGTTATTTTTTGACCCACGTGATTGCCAACTGTCTCCGCCAATGCACGGTCTGAATGCAGAACGGGCCTTGAGGCAAGTCTCATGAGGCATTCGCCTTGGTCCCCAAATTAAACCGATTCTAACTACAAGAAAGCAGCCGCTTTCCTACGGCGATATTCGTCGGAATTTCCTCGGAAAACACATATATTCCTCGGAATTTCCTCGGACAGTTTCCGAGGAAATTCTGAGGAAAGAGACAGTTCTTCGGAATTT
>KE151007.1:174327-201868 GCA_000411095.1 Aethionema arabicum
GTCACTGAAAATCTTTCTTCGGTTTTTCTTAGATGACCACAAAACAAAGGGAAGTGGACTAGCTCCATGGCCAGCTCGGTTAACTTCTCCTCCTCCTAGGCTTGCTGATTTTGGTTATTCAAATGGCATGTTTGAGAAGGATACGGTATATAACTTTTTCTTCATTCCAATGATATGAACCAAGAACATAGTCTATATAATCACACCATATGTTTTTGTTAATCATCCAGGAACTTTGGAAGCAGAGAGTAGATAATTATTGGGATCTTTTGAGTCCAAAAATCGAATCAGATACAATAAGAAACATAATGGACATGAAAGCAAGCATGGGCTCATTTGCTGCTGCCTTGAAAGACAAAGATGTGTGGGTGATGAACGTTGTTCCTGAAGACGAACCAAACACACTTAAACTCATATACGATAGAGGTTTAATGGGCTCAGTTCACAGCTGGTCAGTCTACTCTACCATATCATTTACACATTCCTACTACACTTCATATATAAATAATGCAGTTATGGTATTTTAGACCCTGAACTTTCTCTGTTTGGTGAAAAAAAACCTCAACTATCAAAATGATTTTTTAAACCTTAACCTTAATAACTGGGGTTTTTAAACTGAAATCTCAAAAATAAACTTGAAATTATAGTATAATTAAGAGAAAACGGTAAAATAAACCACAAATTTTGCCAATTTGGTGAAAAAAACCATCAATTTTCAAAATGGATTTTTAAACCTTGAACTTTAATAATTGAATGTTTTAAACCTTGAACCCTAATCATTAAGTTTTTTTTTAACTGAAATCTCAAATTTAAACTTAAAATAATAGTTTAATTAATTCAAATTTGAAATATTTTTTTAAGTTTGAAAATATGGTTTAATTTTATATTCATAGGGTTTGAAAAACTTGGTTTTCAAAATTCATGGTCTAAAAATCCATTTTTAAAATTGAGAGTTTTTTTCACCAAATCGACAAAGTTCGTGGTTTGTTTTACCATATAACATGTGTTTCTTATGATGAAAAGTCACAATAAAGATAAGTCTGGTCTAGACATCATGTGTTTCTTATGATGAAAAGTCATATAACATGTGTTTCTTATGGTTTGTTTTACCATATAACAGGTGTGAAGCGTTTTCGACATATCCGAGGACTTACGATCTTCTCCACGCCTGGGACATCATTTCAGACATCAAGAAAAAAGGGTGTAGCCCTGAGGATTTGCTACTAGAGATTGATCGAATTCTTCGACCGACCGGGTTTGTAATCATAAGAGACAAGCAATCAGTTGTTGATTTTGTGAAGAAGTATCTAAAGGCATTACATTGGGAAGCTATTGGGACAAAGAAAGATTCAGATTCTGATCAAGATTCAGACAATGTTATATTCATTGTTCAGAAGAAACTTTGGTTAACAAGTGAAAGTCTCAAAGATATGGAGGACCAATGAGCAATATTAAACACATACAATAAAAGAAGAAAAATTTCGATATTTTGTTTGTTTTTTGCATTAGTATATGTTTGTTTGTATGATTTGGTAGAGAAACATTGTTCTAAGCAAAGTTTTATTATAAAGCTGCAAATTCTTTGGATATATTAATGGCTAAAAAGGTTTACTAATTGCAAAATTAGTATCTATTGAACCGGAGAATCGAGCTGAATTATAACTTAAGAACTATGGATATTAGGTAGTAAGAAAAACTGAACCAATATCCACTATGTATGCGAGAGTAATTATATTTTTTTTGGTTTTTTGATACTTTTTCAAGCATTTTGGATAACTTTTTAGTTTTTCGGATCATTTAGTCAAGTATCCAAAACCGAATCGAATCCAAACCGGAATCGAAACCAAACTAAAATCTTCAAAGAACCAAACATATCTTATATTCATAAAACCGAATAACTAAAAATACCAAACCAAAACCAAATGAATACCCGAATATCAACCCTAGTTATTAGTTTGAGATTATTTTCCATTCTTATCGTTTGTTTAATAAATATATTTAGTAATCAACAATTTAAAATTCAAATTGTTAAAAGTTTTGGTATTAATTTTTTTATGTAGAATTCTATTCATTTGTGAACAAATGAACAATAAATAAAAGAATATATTTCGTTATAGAACTGGCAATAAATCAATGGACTAACAACAATAAAATGAATATAAATGTTTGTCTCTAATTTATGGTTGTCTCAAATATGGGAAAATAACCACGTTTGAATATTTTCATTTTGTAAGGTTGATAGGATTTTAGATAATTAAAATATTAAAAAAAATAATAAGAATTAACGTGAATCTCAGACGTAAAAAATAAAACGTGTATTTTTTTTTTATAACCACAAGATCCTCGGCATGGGCCTATATATTCTCACAAAATAGTAAATATAAGTCATCTCTTCCAAATTTGGGATTCGAATTCGGGATATAAGACACATTCCACGAGGACTTTACCGAACGAACTACCAAGTCTAGGTTATAACGCGTATTTTAATATAGCTAGATATTATAAAGTTAAATTATTCTAATGTTTTTAAACATTTGAAGACGTTCTATAAAATCCAATGTCTAATTTCCTTCATATAAAAATTATTAAATCTCATCAAATATTATATGATTTTATTAAATGATGGAATGCTTGTAGAAGATGTATTAAGGGAAAACCCTCGACAACTTTAATTTATATAATTATCTATTTGGGAAGATGTATTCACTTTTTTTTCTTTTAAAAGTTATATATGTATGTGCTACTAGTGTTAGTTATAGCCATGGAAAGTTGGAAAATAAAAGTTGGATTATAAGAAAAAAAAATTATGACTTTTATTTTGTAACATTTTTAAACATTAAAAGCTAACCAACTTTTTATTATCACAAACTATAAAGCCAACCAACTTTCTTTTGCAACAACAAAAATCATATGTTAATATTAAAATTGGTATTAGAAAATGTTACATTTTAAATATACTTTAAAAATAATTAGACTCATACTTTAACATTTAATTATGTTGTCTTATTATCATTGAATATAGAAAATTAAATAGCTGGTTATATAGTAGACTAGTGGTAAATCTCACTGTTTTATATTATAACATGAATATGATTTTGTCTCAATGCAATTTTGCAATTATTTGATTATTAGATTGATTCGGCGCATATAAATTTTTTTTAAAAAATTGAACCACTTGTTAACTTCTCTAAGCATATGGATGTAATATATATATATATATATAATATAATATGCATATAAATAGTTGTATTATATTATAATGGACAATATCATGTTAAATCAAGAGATGATCCATGCCTTAAATACCAACACTCAAATTTCAAAAGAATATTTGGCTATTAAAACAGACATGAGCAAAGCCTTTGATAGGTTATAATGGCTTTACCTTGAAGAGGTAATGAGAGTTTGGGGTTTCTCATCAAAATGAATTTCCCTCATTATGACCTGCATAAAAACAGTAAGGTATCAGGTTCTCATTAATGGAATGCCACATGCAGACATTCACCCTTCAAGGGGAATTAGGTAAGGGGATAGAGACATTCACCCTTCAAGGGGAATTAGGCAAGGGGATCCTCTATCCCCTTACCTCTTTATTATAGGAACAGAGTTCTTCATATACCAACTAAAAAAGGCAGAAAAAGAGGGTCGAATTACAGGACTGTCAATCGCAAAAAATGCTCCACCTATATCTCACCTTCTTTTTGCAGATGATAGCTTATTTTTCTGCAAGGCAAAGATGAGCGAGATCACTGCAATGATGAACATTCTGCAAGAATACAACAGATTGTCAGGCCAAAAAATAAATTATGATAAATCTAGTATCATCTATGGCAAGAAAGTGGGTGTAGCAACCAAAACAATGATCCACAATCAAACGAAAATATCACAAGAGGGTGGAAACGGCAAATATCTAGGGCTGCCTGAAAAGGTAGGCACCTCAAAAACGAGAATGTTGAATTATATACTTACAAGAATCCGCAGCAGAGTTAGAGGTTGGCAAAACAGGTTCTTGTCATTAGGAGGAAAAGAGGTTCTCCTCAAAGCAGTGATACAAGCTCTTCCGACTTACACAATGTCAGTTTTTAAAATTCCAAAAACCACCTGCAAAGAGATCACAAAATTAATGGCAGACTTCTGGTGGCGCTCAAGTCAAGAAAGGAAAGGCATTCACTGGACGACTTGGAAAGCTTTATCATGGAGAAAACAGGAAGGGGGTTTAGGATTCAGAGACATAGAACAATTCAACGTTGCGCTTTTAGGGAAACAAGTATGGAGAGTAATAAACAATCCGTCGTCACTTTTGGCCAAAACTCTCAAAGCAAAATATTTTAGGAAGACTACGATTCTACAGGCTAGCTTGGGTGGAAGACCATCTTACCTTTGGCGCAGTCTACTCTCAGCTGTACCCTTGATAAAAACAGGAATCAGAAGGAGAATAGGAGCAGGTGACAACACCTCCATATGGCAGGACCAATGGCTGCCTACTCAGCCGGCTAGACCTCCGAGAAGTTGCTCCACCAAACAAAACCAAAACCAAACTGTCAGTTCTCTGATAATCCAAGCTACAGGTGAATGACATACAGGAAAATTGAGGCAAATGATACATGATGAAGACATTCCATGGATTCTTAAGATATCACCCTCACAGCTGAACACACAGGACACATATATCTGGACGCCGGAAAAAACAGGACAATACACAACGAGATCGGGTTTTTGGACACAAGTAAAATGCAACATGGCAGCACAGAGAAGAATAAACAACCCTAGTCTAGCCCCTCTCTTTCAGCAGAGATGGAGAATGGATACATCCCCCAAAATCCAGCACTTTATATGGAGAATAATGCAAAACTCTCTTGCTACAGGAGAAAACCTCCTCAAAAGGAAACTAGCAAAAAATGGTACCTGTCTATATTGCACCGACCAGTTAGAATCGGTAAATCATCTGTTCTTCAACTGCTCGTATGCAAAGCAAGTTTGGGCACTGTCGGGCACAGCAGGATCACAATTAGGAACACAATGCTCCTTAATCTATTCAAATCTGAGTCGCCTCTTCTGGCAGAATAACATGAACGATGAATCCCGCAACCGACAAGCCACCGTTCCATGGATCTTATGGCGAATCTGGAAAGCGAGAAATGCAAAATTGTTTAAAGGAACAACTATCACAGCGGAACTAATAATTAAACAGGCAAGAGAAGACAGTGAAGAATGGAAATCCTCTAAAGACAAAAAGGAACTGGATCCGACGGTGGTAAGTCTGAGACAACCTCGGAATAGGCAGATCAGACAATCAGCAGTCTGGGAACCGCCCGTACCAGGAGAGCTTGTCTGCAACTCAGATGGATCATGGTCAGAACACAACTCGTCGGGAGCAATTGGATGGATCCTGAGAGATTCTGAAGGTAAGTTGATCTACTGGGGTAGCAAACGTTTTCAGCATCTGGAATCTGCGCTTATATCCGAAGCAGAACTCTTTTATGGGCTGTTAAGAATGTGAATCGGCTAAAATTCCAAAAGGTTACCTTCATTGTGGATTGTCTAGATCTGTTTCTAGGATTGAATCCGGCCAATCTGTGGCCATCACTAGCCACTTATGCTCAAGCCATATGGAAAATAGGGAGTGGATTCAACAAATTCGTCATCAAGCACACACCAAGAACTGCAAATCAAGCGGCAGATCTGGCTGCGAAGCATGCTCCTTCAATGACGAGCTTCATCGCTCATGTCTTCCTTTTAATTCCAGCTTTTTTAATTAATGTACTAAGGGCTGAAAAGCCCAACAACCTCCTCTTTTAATTAATGAAATCTCTAGTGTTAAAAAAAAAAATAGTTGTATTATATACTTAAATTAATATATGAATAACATGTGATTAAACAGTTTCCAGGATATTATATTTATACATATAGCTTTTCATCAAATAGTAACTTCGAAAAGGATCTAATACTAGATTTACAAGGATCCTGATTCATTGTTAAAATGACTTATATGGTAAATATAATAAATAATATTTCACAATCACTACATATACTTTTTTTTTTGTAATCTTTAAATACATAAATGTATCTCTTAATTATATATAAAAAAAAAACATTATCAATGATACAAAAAAACGTTGACGTTAATGACACTGTTACATTTTTATTAACAAAATGTATAATTTTTTTTTAAAAAATGCTAGTTTGTTTTTTTGTCAATTTTATTATAAAATATCACATACATATTTTGGAGAATATCTTTTCTCATTAACCAACTTTATTTTTATTTTACAAATCAAGAAAACAAAAATTACTATTTAAACACTATATTAATAATAAAAAAATTATATTCTTATAAAAATAATATAGTTTGGACTTTGGAGTAGTAGTAACCACTACTCAATTGTGTCTGAAGAAAAATGAAAAATGAAAAATTCAATTTAATTATTTATTTCTCTACATTTTTTAATTTATTTTATAAAAATAAATATATCTTTCAATAAGTTTGACATTTATTCTTGGCTTTTGACATTGCCATCGAACTTATTTCCCGTAGTGGGGTCCACGCGGAATTATAAAGCAACTCAATCCACTTCTTCAAAACATATTTAATTTTGGCAATTTTATATTTAATATTTTATATTTTATTATAGAAATAAATAAATTTAAAAAACCATTTCCTTTACTTCTTTTCCTGACAATAATTTATTGTTTTTTTTTTCTTTTTTCAATTACTCCTTAAATTACGGTAGTCAACTTTAGTAAATATAATCCCTAAATATAATAATTTTCACTTAACCGGATCGAATAGAACTAAACCGATTTTATTATAATACTAAACTGAATTGAATTTAAAATTAATAGTTACAATATATTTGCATTGAATAAAATCAAAGAACCGGATTAGTATTAGTATGACCTAACCAAATCATCTAAATTTTAAAAACAAAATTCAACTATGTTGAAAAATGTAATATTAATCAATTTAATATTTAGTAATATAAATCAACTCAAATAAATTCAAAAATTTTCAAAGGACAAAAAAAAGTAAAATTATCTAAACTACATAAAATTATAAGAAACTACCTAAAATCTAAAGAATGAATATTAACCAAAATCGACATACAACAATACTCAAAACCAATTTTTTTTATCAAATTAAACCAAACGGAAAGAATTTGGTTTAAATTCAGGTTTATTTTATAAAATAAATTATATTAAAAAAAATTAATTACCCAAGTCAAACTGAAAAATTGATATTATTTAATTCTAAAAATAGTTTTAATATTAACAAAAATGAAGAGAGAGAGAAAATAAAATTAAAAAGTGAGAAGAAGAAGAAGAAAAAAAAGAACAGTAGTGCCTCTTAGTCTTTGCATTTCACACAACATAAAAAAAAAAAAACAAGTAAAGCTTCTAACTTTTTTTTTCTTTCGAATTTGCAGAAATCGATCTTCAAAATTGAAGAACAAGACGAAGAATTAAGGATTCGAGTCCCTTGAATCGAGGTTTTTTTTTTTAATCTCTTTTTCACTTTCTCTTTTTTTTGTTTCCTTTCAATCTCACCATAAATTACGGGTCTTTGTCTCTGTGTGGTCTCCATCTGCTATTCCTAATCTAACCCTTGTTCTTAAACTTCACTAAATCTCTCTTCCTTCCTGCTTTATTGGAATCGAGCTTTGCTTGAATTGTTTGATTTGAAGTTTCGTGCATTTCCGCTGACCCAATTTAGGGTTTCCCAGTTTGATCTCGTATTTTCCCCCAATTTTGGGCTACATTTGGAATTTCTTGCGATTTCCACATCTAGGTTACAATTTCAGATCTATTAGGTAACGTAAAGGTTTCAAATGATCATGTAGTTATTAATCTCTAAGTAATCCTTTGAAATTCTGCAATTTAGATTTGATTTGACCTTAAGGTTAGGTTTAGTCATCATCTTTAAGCTCGTTTAAGGTTCTTTTAGATGCCAAGAACACGAGTAATTTGTCTAACCAGTTTATATGCTTGACTTTTCTCTTGTGTATTCTCTTCTTATGTTTGGTCCAAAGTTATTGTTTATTGAAACTTTCTCAAGAAAAAGTTATTGTGTTGATCATGTGTTCTCTTTTGCAATGTTAGCTAATTATATAGTTGCTTTTTTTGTAGGTGTGAAGCAATATAACGTTATTCTCTAGATTGATGACATATGAATAGCGATACACATAATTGGAGTGGAACTTATTCTTTGCAATTATCAATATCTTTGCTCACTTGTACTTAAACTAAGTAAGTAAATATCTTGGGGAAGAGAAATGGAGACTGCCAAAGCTTGGCTGAATAAGTTAAAATCGAAAGATAAAGTGAAATCGTCAAAAAAGAAGGAAGCTACAAGCAATGTAAAAGAGGGGCCGAAAACAGGTGGAGGTGAAGAAACATTGTCAAATGTTACAAAGGAGAAGGCTGCTGCTGCCAAACAGTATATTGAAAATCATTACAAAATGCAAATGCAGAGTCTGCAGGAAAGAAAAGAGCGGTATGGTTTCATTACAAATTCTCATTATATAATTTCGTAGTCCTGCTGGAGGAGTATAATATTTCAGTTGCACCTTTCACTGTTACTTTCATATCCTTAGCTTGTTTTGGTAATTACATTTTGTGCAGACGTGAAATGCTAGAAAAGAAATTAGCTGCTGCAGAAGTCTCTAAGGAAGAGCAAAACAACTTGCTTAAGGATTTGGAAATGAAGGAAACTGCATACATGCGTCGTCAGAGGCATAAAATGGGAGCTGATGACTTCGAACCATTGACAATGATTGGGAAGGGTGCATTCGGAGAGGTACATAGCTTTGCTTTGACACTTTTGCTGCAGTTTTTCTAGAGATCATGTTTTTTTTTTCAGCCTTAGTAAGTATTGCCTGCTATTGTTTCCTCATTTTTTTTCTCTTTTGTGCTCTGATTACAGGTTAGGATTTGTAGGGAGAAGGGAACTGGCAATGTCTATGCAATGAAGAAGCTTAAGAAATCTGAGATGCTTCGCCGTGGCCAGGTACTTAAATTCTTCCAAGGTTTCTTTAATTGGTATTTGTTTGTTTAGTTGATGTGTGTGTGGAATCTAATTTTCAGGTTGAACATGTAAAAGCAGAAAGAAATTTACTCGCAGAGGTTGACAGTAATTGCATAGTCAAATTGTATTGTTCTTTCCAAGATGAGGAATACTTGTATCTTATAATGGAATATCTTCCTGGTGGTGATATGATGACGTTACTTATGAGGAAAGACACACTTAGTGAAGATGAAGCCAGATTTTATGTCGGAGAAACTGTTCTGGCTATCGAATCCATTCATAAGCACAATTATATACACAGGTTAGTGAACCAGGACACACACATGAATTATTTTTAGTTCCCATGTGCTTTATTTTGTTCTAAGTGTTGCTTTTTTGTTTCCTCCCATTGTGGTACAGAGATATCAAGCCTGATAATCTGCTACTTGACAGAGATGGCCATATGAAATTATCAGATTTTGGATTATGTAAACCATTGGACTGTAGTAATCTTCAGGCAAAGGATTTCACAGTTGCACAAAATGTTAGTGGGGCTCTACAAAGTGATGGGCGACCTGTGGCCACAAGACGCACGCAACAGGAGCAACTGCTAAACTGGCAGAGGAATAGAAGGATGCTTGTAAGTTTCACTTTTGCATCTTCTTTTGTTCCAAGATGTGCAATTTTGCAAGAATGAAAATCGTTAATGTAGAAAAACTATATGTTAGATTTAACTTATTATGTTAAGGCTATATCGGTTTCAGGCTTATTCCACGGTTGGAACACCTGACTATATTGCCCCAGAAGTTCTGCTGAAAAAAGGATATGGAATGGAATGTGATTGGTAGGTGCAGTGTTCTCTTTTGTTTCTTTGATGCAAATAGTTAATATGGGTGAATAATCTTGAGAGTAATTCTTTAGGTGGTCTCTTGGCGCAATTATGTATGAAATGCTTGTCGGGTTTCCGCCTTTTTATTCAGATGATCCAATGACGACTTGTAGGAAGGTATTACTAGATTCTTTCTATGTATCTTCCATTAGAGTATTGGAAGCAGATTTTATGATTTCAAGTTTTACATTCAGTTTGGTCTCTCTCTTTCTTATGCAGATAGTAAATTGGAGAAATTACTTGAAATTCCCAGACGAGGTTAGACTATCACCAGAAGCCAAGGATCTTATTTGTAGACTGTTATGCAATGTTGAACAAAGGCTTGGAACAAAAGGAGCAGATGAAATTAAGGTGCTTTTATTCAACTTTGAGATCCGAAACTAACTTATCTAAAGACTATTGTTCCTAATAAATGACTTGGGTTGGTTTTGTTTTTAGAATCATCCTTGGTTTAGAGGTACAGAATGGGGAAAATTGTACCATATGAAGGCCGCCTTTATTCCCAAAGTCAATGATGAGTTAGACACCCAAAATTTTGAGAAATTTGAAGAGGTAACATAGTTTTCCTGTAAGCTGATGATGTAAATATTAAGCTAATGATAACACTGATGATGTGCAAGCTTCTGATAGACAAAACAAAAGTAACATAAACTCTTCTTTGATGCCATCTGTAACAGACTGACAAGCAAGTTCCAAAGTCAGCAAAGTCAGGTCCATGGAGAAAGGTATGACATAGACTTTCATTTTGGGAAAATGGTAAAATAGACCTTGAACTTTGCCGATTTGGTGTAAAAAGTGAAAACCCTCCAACTTTAAAAATGGTTTTTTAGACCATGGAACTTTGATAATCGAAGTTTTTGGTGTAAAAACCCCCAACTTTAAAAAATGGTTTTTAAGACCCGGAACTTTGGTAACCGAGGTTTTTAGACCTGCTTACCAAATTGTAGGGTTTAAAAAACCATTTTTGTAGTTGAAGGTTTTACTCACACTATGTTCCATGTTTATATCAAATCAGCTGCTTTTTGTTAAATAGGATGAGTAAATTCTTAAAACAGAATTGTGTGAAGTTGCATCTACAGATTTTGTGATGTCTTTGAGTTTCTTTACATAAACTTAATTTTCTTTTTCTTCACCAGATGCTCTCATCCAAGGACATAAACTTTGTGGGCTATACTTACAAGAACGTTGAAATTGTAAATGATGACCAATTGCCAGGGATAGGTAATAATAAGCAGCATAACTAAATCCCTCTTGTGTGATTTGCATTGCTTGTATTGTATGTTGTGTTATGATCTGTTTTGTGTTCTTTCCTCAGCTGAACTGAAGAAGAAGAGCACAAAGCCAAAGCGGCCTTCAATAAAATCCCTCTTTGGTAAACACTTTCTCCCATTTTCTCATGGCCTGGAATCTAGTTTGATGCAGCCTTACTTTGCTTTAGTTTCTCAAGGATCACATAATTCATTAGTATAATCTTAGGGAATATGGTATTTTAGTCCCTTAGTGACAAAACACTAAACTATCAAAATGGTGTTTTAAATCCTGAATTTTGATAACCGGGTTTTTTAAATCTTACCGGATTTTGAACATAATATTAAACCATAATTTCAAAGTTTAACAAAAAAAATGTAATCCAAATTTGGATTAATTATACAATAATTTCATTTTCAATCTTAATTTTGAGATTTCGGTTTCAAAGCTCAGTTATTAAAGTTTTGGGTTTAAAAATCTCGGTTATGAAAGTTCGGGGTTTAAGAAACCATTCTAATAGTTGAAGATTCTTTTCACCAAACGGAGATGGTCCAGGGTCAAATACCATACAAAAGATACACAATACAATCACTCTATAAACATAATTCCACCAGATGTATGATAGTTTTGGTATGGTTTTTAAGCTCTAACAAGATTTGTAAACAACATTGAACAGAGGATGAATCAGTAGTTGACACAACAACAACACACCAAGGAAGCTTCATGAAACTATTACCAGCACAAATTGAAGATCCAGAGAAAGAAGGTAGTAAGTCAAGTTCATCAGGGTAAAAAAAACAAAAACCAAAAAAACATCTGAAACTGACAGAACACGAGATTGCACAGGCTGAAAGCAAAGACTTATGATATTATATAACTTTTGTGTGTTGATGAAATTTGCCTTTTGTTCTTCAAAAGACTTGTTGTAGCTTTTTAAAAAGGGTGTTGAAGAAAGTAGAGTCTCTCAAAGGAGAAGAAGGTATGGGTTTGTGTGTGTGTGTAAGTGTGTGTTTGATTCTGTTGATAAAGAGAGAATCAAGAATTGGTTTAATTGTTTTTATATAGGTTTGTTTTTGAGTAATCTGAAGAAGAAAAAAAAAGTAAATATTCTTTGGAGAATGGTTTGTTTATTGATTTTAACAGAGAAAATGGAGAGATTTGGTGTTTAATTTTATTTTTTTATTTGTTAAAACTATGTTGTATTATAAAGTGTTTTAAGAAGAAATGTTCACTTGCTGATTAGTTTGCTTCACAATCGTATGTTATGCTCAAGCTTATATTTATTGTTTGGTTTTTCAAAAAAACTAATTTCTTAAAATATAAGATGTGTAAAAAGTGGAAACTGATACGTTTTATTAATTTAATTTGTAAAATAGAATTTCAATGTTTAAAAAAAAACTCAAATTCATATTCGTTTAGAATTTTTTTAAAAATACACTAATTTGATGTGTGTTACAAAAAGGAAAAATGATAAAATAAACCACGGAATTTGTTGATTTGGTGAAAAAATCATTAACTTTTAAAATTGTTTTTTAGATACCAAATTTTGATAATCGGATTTTTTAAAAAATTACAAGTTTTTTTAAACTAAAATTAAATTTTAAATATAAATTAAATTGTAATTTCAAAATTTATCAAAAAAATATATCTCAAATTTAAATTAATTAAAGTATAATTTCAAATGCAAATTTGAGATTTCGGTAAAAAATTATGGTTATTAAGATTTAGAGTTTAAAAACCTCATGTTATCAAAGTTCGAGTTTTAAAAACCATTTTAAAAGTTGGTGATTTTTGTACCAAATAAGCAGAGTTCGTGGTTCAAACTTTATTTTACCATTTTTCCTTAGAAAAATATACATTTTGATCTACTTTTACAAAAAAATACATATCTTCGATATTAAGTTTTAAGATTTAATGGTTAAAATTTAGGGCTTAATGATTAAATGTTAGAATTTAGTGATTAAATTTGAGTTTAATGTTTAGATTTTCAGGATAATTTGATCTATTAATATATAATATATAAAGAATGTATTTTGGACAAAAAAAAATACATATAAATTTGTGTATTCTTACAAAAAAATTTCAAGTTAGTGTATTTTTTCATTTGTCGTATTTACTTCTTAAATAATCGATTATTATTAAATGAAAACACGTTTTTGTTTAAATTTGAACCAATTTAAATTTTATTTTATAATCTAACTAGTTTTTTTAAATGAATAATGTATTGAACGTATTTAAACACAATATTTATATATTCAAACACGTGACGTGACATAACCAACAAACACTAGAATACAATACCGATCGAATAACGTAAATAATTCCCATCTCTATTCTATTGTACATACAAAAATGTTACAATAAAATAGCAACCCTTTTTTAACTTAATTTTTACACATTTATTCGTTAAAAACAATAAAATTTTGAATGAGTAGATCCCAAGAAGTAAAATTCAAGAAATTGGATCTTGCGAAAATAATGAAAAAATTGATTTGATAATATAAAATGTAATTTTCAAAAATTTTATTTTTTATTTTTATCACTTAGACCAAGGCCGGTCCATTAATCTTTATAATTTCTGATTAATGTAAAGTTATGTTATTGCGTATTTCTTAACCACACGACAAGAAGACAAAAGCGTGTGACAAAATGTTTGCCTTTTTAATTATCAACGTTGATAAAAACATTATATTATAAATCTCATCAATAATACAAGTAACCATATAAATATTAGTATAATATTAGACATTAATATTTGATTATATTTCTTAGAAGTTGTTGACACGTGGCTATCTCAATTCGTTATTAATTACTTGTTTATAATTTTTTTTTCCTTTTCTTTGACTTCATTTGCTTGACTTTTCACTTAACATTTTAAAAAACCAACAAAAATTAGTATTCTGTTTTATATTACTTGATGTTTTAGAAAAATATGTTGTTTCATTTTTTAGATTTTTTTTAAAAAAAATAAATAATTTAAATAAGTGTATATGTAAATTTAAAATCTACAGTTTTATTGTTGTTATTCGATAGATTGTAGAAAATTATTAAAAAAAACTATATGCATTAATTAAAAAAGCTATATGCATTAATCTTTTTTCATTCACCCCCATAACATTGAATTATATAATTATAGTTTTTGGTCCATTATATATATTACGAAACGGTGCATATATCTTGTAAATAAATAAATAAATGTACAATAAATATTAAATAAATAATAAAATAAAAACTATAAATAAAAAAAATTCAAGATAATATGACGTCGTCTTCTTTCTTTCTCTTTCTCTTTTTCTCTTGGCTGCATAGGTGAGTCATCCATCATCTTCCATTCTTTCTACTTCTCTGTTTCTTCGAGAATCTCAATTTCGAACTTCGTTTCTCAGGCCTGGAAATACTCTCAGATCCAAATCTCGATCCTATACGCTTCTCGTTTCCTTCAAATTCTTGATTCCGATTTTTTTTCCGTTAGATTCTTACTTCTTTCTTTTTTTTTTCCTCGTAGCAAAGAAAATTTTACTTGCATACTCTCGTTTTCTTTCTTGTTAAGTCCTCAATTTCACCAGATAATCTCCGATTCTATATGCTTGTTGCTTTGTTTTTCAAGTTTGGTTTCTTCGTTTTGCTGTTTTTGTAGCTGCTAGGGTTTAAGCGTTGCCTGATTGGACTACAAGATTTTCCCGTAATTGGAGTATGGAGGTTTGATTATACTGATGGCCGTGTGATTTAGTTGAAATCGGATAGTAGTAATTTTCGCATCGGAATTGAACGATGGATCGTGTCGTCGGCGGCAAGTTTAAGTTGGGTAGGAAGCTCGGTAGTGGATCGTTCGGTGAACTTTATTTAGGTATAAATAACCAATCACTTCTTCTAGGTGTTTTCTAGTTCTTGTATTGGGAATTCTTAGTGTTGTTGGAGTGTCTCTGATACTAATTTGATCTTTGGATTTATGGTGTTTGTTGTATGTATTTGTATTTTAGGGATCAATATCCAAACTGGAGAAGAAGTCGCCGTTAAGCTGGTAAATCTACAAGTTTAATATTTTACTTATTTATGATTTTGTGCTGAGAATTTCATACTGGTGGATAATATGCAAGGAATAATTGATCTTTTTGCATCTGGAGAGTAATGAGTAAAGGATTAAACCCTAGAGCAGAATAATGTGCTTCAAGTTTTAATACTAGATCCAGAAAATTGCAGTCTTTGTATTTGTATTTGACATTTTTTATGTTAGTTTTGAAAAGACTAGTCTAATTCACTAGTTGGTGTTTCATTGTTCCTCTTCTTTTCCTGATGATTGATGTTCTATCAAACCCCATTTATGCTTTTCCCTTTCTTTGCTACTAGGAGCCTAGCAAGACGAGGCATCCTCAGCTTCACTATGAGTCGAAAATATACATGTTTCTTCAAGGAGGAAGTGAGTTAGTTTCTCGGCTAGTTTATATGACGTTTTAAATCCAACTCTTGCTGGCTCTGGTAGCTTGACATATTTTATTTCTTCCTCATTAGCGGGTATTCCCCATCTCAAATGGTATGGGGGTGAGGGTGAATACAACTGCATGGTTATAGACCTTCTTGGACCCAGCTTGGAAGATCTATTCAATTACTGTAATCGAAAGCTTTCTTTAAAATCTGTTTTAATGCTTGCAGATCAGTTGGTAAGCATGCCTTCAATTTTATGACATAAGAATGATGTTTGTCAATATTGCTAATCTGTTTCTTTGAATATCTTTTCAATGCAGATTTGTAGAGTTGAATACATGCATTCTCGGGGTTTTCTTCACCGTGATATCAAACCAGACAACTTTTTGATGGGCCTGGGGCGCAAAGCAAACCAGGTATCCTACCATTTTAGCATGAGTACACCTTTGGTGTATGTCTTCAAGTGTTCTTAAGCATATTCCAGCTTGATTCTTAACCTACTAAATCCTTCTGTTTGATTGAATTGATTTCAACGTCAGGTATATATCATCGATTATGGCCTCGCTAAAAAATACAGGGATCTTCAGACACAAAAGCATATACCTTACAAGTGAGATCTGCATATTTTTACCTGTCTTTTTGGTTGTCCATGTCTTTTTTTCTAGAAACCTGTCGTATTTCATTAGAAACTTATTTGCTTGAGGAATGATGTTTGAACCCTCTGCATCTATGTAGCTAATGAAAAATGATATTTTGCAACCCTGGATTTTTCTTGTAATTGCTCTCCTGGGCATTTTATGTTGGTGCAATAGTAGCATAATGGGGATATATGTTTAATTTATATATATATTCTCTTTCTTGCTGAATTCAGAATCTGTGCTCTGTATTTTTTTTCATGGTCTTCCTCTGCTTGCTTTATTAGAATTCCCAATAATTTTACAGGGAAAACAAGAATCTTACAGGAACTGCGAGGTATGCAAGTGTCAACACGCACCTTGGGATTGGTGAGAGCTGCTTTCGTCTCATCCACCTAGTTGTTCTCTTGTATGAAGCTTTTGACAACTCTTATTTCGTGGCTGACTCAGCTCTTATATATTTTTACAGAACAAAGTAGAAGAGATGATTTAGAGTCGCTTGGTTATGTGCTTATGTACTTTCTACGAGGATGGTATGAAACTTTCTTGGTTGCATATAGGCTAGCTGATAACTTATCAAAAAATTAAAATGTTTAAAATTAGATCAATGTCTTCTCTGCCTCAGTCTTCCGTGGCAAGGTCTAAAAGCTGGTACAAAGAAGCAGAAATATGACAAAATTAGTGAAAAGAAGATGCTAACTCCTGTAGAGGTACATCGTTGTTAAAAAATTGAGTGTATATCCTCAGATTCCAGTAATTTTAGCATAGCGCTGTTTTACTCTTTGTAGGTTCTTTGCAAGTCGCATCCATCAGAGTTCACCTCGTATTTCCATTACTGCCGATCATTGAGGTTTGAAGACAAACCAGATTATTCATACCTGAGAAGACTTTTCAGGGATCTTTTTATTCGTGAAGGTTGGGAACTTCTTTTATCAGTTATGTATTAATTATGGCCTATGCAGTTCTGTACTAAAGTTGTTTGGTAGTTTTGATGGACTGAAGTATGCATTCATGCAGGTTATCAGCTCGACTACGTGTTTGATTGGACCATCTTGAAATATCCTCAGATGGTCTCTAATTCGAGACCAAAGGTAAGTCCTATCCTATTATTGGTTTCACGAACTCAAAATATTACTTATCCAACATCTTATGCTGTTATTGCTGTATTTGTTGTTCACAACAGCCAAATCCAATACCAGCTCCGGACCCTCCAGGACCATCTACAGAAAGAGCCGAGAAGCCTACAGGTACATTGTTCTCTGTCTCTCATCTTAAGTGGGGGCAAATAAGAGAGAAAAATATTCTATTATCTCAGATTTCGAGACTGAGTGAAGCTTCTCGGTGCTGAAAAACTTGGGCTTTTTATCTCTATTGATGCTGTTTCGTTCTTGTACAATATTGAGTTTTATCCATACGTTTAACATACTACTCTCGAGTAGTCGAAGATCCAACAGCAGAGAATTTATTTTCCTATTTTGTTTAGTGGGACAGGACCTCCGAGAAAGATTTTCAGGTGCAATTGAAGCATTTACCAGACGCAACGTTTCAAGCCAAGGCGTTCATGGTGACCGCTCTACAAAAGAAGTGGTTAGTTTTTGTGTTCTTTCTTCCCATCACCATCCCAGTAAACCAATCATGATATTTTCTACTTAATGATCCAAAGTTTTCTCAGGTTAGGTAGGAAATCTATAGATTATGAAAATTATAATGTTTTGATTCTGGCAGCAAGAATCTGAAAGACCCCACTCTTCCTCACGAAATGGGAGTACCTCAAAGAGAGGTGTGATATCAAGCAGCCGACCTGGCTCATCTGCTGAGCCAAGCGAGAATCGTTCAAGCCGACTATTTTCAAGTGGTGCTCGTCTTGGCACAACAAAAAGGATTCAACAAGGTACTGAATCCAAACCATTATCCATCACTACTGCAGCTCCTAGGCCTGGACGTGATGATACCATGAGAAGCTTCGAGCTTCTTACCATTGGTGCAGGGAAGAAGAGAAAATGAAGTTACAGAAGGACTTGATATGCCCCTGAAAAAAGATCTGTGCGTGCTTACGCATCACGGTGCGTCTCTGTTTCTTACCATTGGGAACAAGGTGAGAGAGCTAATCTAATCTGCCTCTCCCAATCTCTCATTCTCACTGTTTGAGAGATTTGTTCATAAATCTGTAGAATGTAACTTGTGACGAGTACTACTTGGCTTTTCTAGCATTTCGATTTATAAGAAATATATGAAAGATTATCACGTCTTCTCTAACCTTGTAATAGAGGTTTACAAGGTTGCATTTTATACTGATGCACACAATGTTTCTTGCTTCATTGTAGAATCTATGGCTACCAAGTCATACATATAGACAAAAGTTTGTATCTTTTTAGGTAACTTGGGAACAGGAAGAAGACATAGCAATTAACGTCTTCTGAGGGTGATGAATGGTGTAGTGTTGATATGAGATGCAAGTTGTGGTGATGATAGTTCACCGCATTGGTTTGTGACCAATCTTGAGATGTGATTAAACTCCATCTTGTTTTCTATGGGAGTTAGTGGAACTGGACTTTGATGTTGTAAACTCTTCCCTGGTCTAAGAGAAGCAAGGTAAGCATGGCCATTGCAGAAAGGTAAGCTTGTTGCTTGAACTGTTGATTCTTTCTCCTTTGCTACTTGACCTCCACATGGTTCCTAAACATGGAATGCAACTGCAGTTAGAAAACATGTAGATGCAAAAAGCTTTTGTTGCTTATTGGGTACTGTTTTATTACCCCGAAAGCGAGAAAGGTAAAGGCTTTGTTGTCAGATCCAAGGTAGATCTCAATAAGCTTCCTTAAGTCAGCTAATGTTGCTTCTTTTGTAACTCTTAGTGTTGTTATGAGTTGCTTTCCTGGGTTATCTGTAGTTGCTTCCCATTTTACATAGACATCTATTTGCTCAGGATCTGAGATATTATTGTTTTCTGTAGCTTCTTCTGCTGATCTAGCTTGTTGTTTGTTATCAGGTGATGGATTCTTGGTTTCGACTTCTTGTTCAATGTGCTGAGACAGCTCTCTCTGGTTGCCACAAAGGGTGAAGATGTTTTGAATCCTCAGCCGTCTAGCCGAAGCGGATTCTCTGTCGTCTGAGCCGTCGAAGCAGTTCTCTTTACCCATTGGTGTTACTGAGCAGATGCTCTTATCCTCAAGTATGACTTTCTCTTCCTCTTCTTCATCTTCTTCAAATACAGTGCTTAAGCAGACCCGGTCTGGGTACTGCGCAAGCATGTTGTCTGATGATGATGTCTTTGGTTGTGAAATATTGGTGAAATTGTTGCACCATACTTGCTTAACTGGTGGTTCTGGATCACCCATGTCTAGATCCATTGATTTCACCATACCAGGATCATCATCTAAGTAGAGATTCTTGAGTCTTTTCGCAAACCCGCTAGTTTCTTCATCACAGTTTCCATTTCTTGATCTCTGAAACTCGATTTCGATTTCTTCTAACCGTTTTCTCATCATCTCTAATTCCTCTTGTTGTTGCAGAATCCTTTCCTCCATTCTTCTTTTCTCCATTTCAACAAACTCTTCAGCCATTCTTCGACATTGTTCAAGTTTATTCTCAAGTTCTGATTTCAAAACTTGAGTTCTTTCGCTAACTTTCGCTTTGATCTCATCTTCGTTAATACCACAAGCTTCCTTCTGCTTTAGAATAGTTCTTAACGCAGCAACTTCTTCTTCCTTCTTCTTTAACAGCTTCTGTGCATCTTTACTTTCTTTTTCCTTTTGCTTCTTTTCATATTGGAGTTTAGCAATAAACTCATCCATGGCAGCTATTCTTGATCCTAAAATCACTGCAGAAGAAGATTCATCACCACAATTCTTATCTTTGTTCGGAATTTGAGAGCCACGAACTATGCATTTTGCCTTTGCACCATACTCTAATGTGCATAAAGTCTTGTGCAGTTCCTTAGGATCAGGACTTGCACATAATATCATTAGAATCTTTGACTTATCATCTTCAAAAGAGTCCTGTACCCAAACAAAACCAAACAGTTTATTAGACCACTAAACAGAGACAGAACATAACAACATAGAACCAGGGGAGTTTAACCTGTAGCAACATAGTTAGTTTGCTGTCTCTAAAGGGAACATGAGAATCTCCATTAGCTATGGATTCGACGACTCGCTTTAACGCAATGTTTCCCTGGTTGATCTTAGCTGTCTGTTGAAAACAAGAAATGGGTTATAGCCATTTCAAGAACTAGAAGAGTTTTGGTTAGATTCAAATCAGTTAAAGAGAAAAGCTGTGTCTTACTTGCATCTTTGCTTCAAATCCAGTTTGTCCAGCTTGGTCTATGTTTTCTGAACCAGCCATGTCTACAAGCATCAATCTTCCACCAACAGTTGGTACATCAAGTATAATCTGCATCAAGAAACACACTACTACTTTAGATGCCAAAGCCACTAAGGTTCGAGTAGAATGAATCGAACGGGATTTAACCCGGGCAAGATGTACGGGTTGAAAGACTCGGAACCTGAGTTTAAAGCTAATGCTTCAATCAGTCACTACTTACCATACAATGACTCCGGGAACTTCTTTCATTGCAAAGTGTGCTCTTTACAATTCTCCTTTTCTCTACTTTCACAATCTCTTTAGAGATCTTCCCAGCTTCTGTACCCGAAATGAATGTCGCATTTTTCGCCTTTTTCCCCATTACTTCAAGCCTAACCTGAAAACCCACAAAGTCACGAACTTCATCAAGACTTAGGTATATCTCTCTTGGGTAGTTCCAAGATAGAAACTTTCTAATTTCATATGGTCTTATCTAATATTTGAAGTGTTTGATCAATCTATGTCAGCTTTTTGTGTATGTGAATCTACTAACTTCACTATCTCTTGGGTAATTCCAAGATAGAAACTTTCAAATTTTATATGTTCTTATCTCCTGGGTAGTTCCAAGATGGAATCTTTCTAATTTCATATCTTCTTATCTAACATTCTAAGGGTTTGATCGATCTATGTCAGCTTTTTGGGTATGTGAATCTACAACCAGGCAATGAAAAACACTAACTTCACTATCTCTTGGGTAATTCCAAGATAGAAACTTTCAAATTTCATATGTTCTTATCTCTTGGGTAGTTCCAAGATAGAAACTTTCTAATTTCATATGTTCTTATCTAACATTCTAAGGGTTTGATCGATCTATGTCAGCTTTTTGGGTATATGAATCTACAATCAACGCAATGAAAGACACTAACTTCACTATCTCTTGGGTAGTTCCATAGAAACTTTCAAGTTTCATGTGTTCTTATCTAACATTCTAAGGGTATGAAGAAGAAACTTACCTTAGAACCATTTCCTCCTTTTGGCCATCCAATCCCTAAATTATTGCCACTATTTGTTGACAAAAGATCATAAATTTCTTCATTATAAACCTCCAAAACAGTAACTTGAACAAAAGTGACTCCATTTCTTTCACCATCTTCATCAGAATCTCCTAAAATGTCTTTCAAAGATCTGTACACAATCCCTGGTTGCTTCCCACACCCAAACATAGTGTGGCTTTTACCTGCACCAGTTGGTCCATACATCATAATAGTGCATTTATTACCAAGTTTTACACCTTTTATCCTTTCCTCTATAAACTTTTTGTAAAATGCTTCAAGACCTTCTTGTTCAGAGAAAGAAACACCGTCTAGTGTGAAATCTCTGTACCCATTTTCAGCTCGGAGTCTTACTGTTTGGTTATCTGGGTTAACTTGTAGAATTGAAGCTGGTTTCTCTTTGTGATCTGGATAATCTCGGATCCTGCCGATAACTTCAACGGGATGCTCTGGTGGAGTTTGGTCTTTTGGATTTGTATCTGGATTTAGGGTTTTTGTTGTGTTTGAGTGGAAATTGAGACGTTGTTTGATTTGTGGGGTTCTGATTAGGGTAAATTGGTTTTGATTTGTTCGAGAAGAAGATGGCGTCGGCGCCATTGAAGGAGATTTTCGAGATTTTCAGCTTCGATTTGTGAAATTTTTAGGGATTTTAGAGGAAGAGCAGGAAATGGAAAGAGAGAAAGAGAGAAAGAGAGAGAGATTTGGGGTTTCTGTAAATTGAAAAGGGATTTTGAATAAAACAATATAACCGTTGAATTTGTAACGGCTAGTTTTTGTCGACGGTGCAGCGAGAAAAGTACAATTTTATTTCTTTTTACTTTTTTGGCAATAAAATATATTTTATTTAATACTGGGCTTAGCTTGATTATTATGGGCCTTTATGATTATAAAGGCCCAATGTTTGTATATCCACGAAGTGCGATGATAAAAGGAAAACGACACCGTTTTAGATTGGAAGGATTTGTTAGAAAGTTGAACAAACGAGGGTTTCGATTTCAGATCTTCTTTCTTCTGCAACCTGTGAACTCTGAGAAAAGATGCAGGTATGTTCTTTACTTTCTCCATCTAAATTCCTAGAGTTTCGTGTTTATCTCAAAGCTTTTCATTTCATGCTTTACAAAAATTGAATCTGAAATGGAAAGGAGAAGAAACCTATTATTGGCTACTAGTACTTGTTTTCTTCGAAAACCTAGTTCCGTGAGACGAACTTAGTTCGGCTTCGTGAATGTATCATGTAGGATTAGATGAAATCCTAGAGTTTCGTGTTCATCTCAAAGATTTTCATCTTCTGCTTTACAAAAATCGAATTCTGAGATTGAAAGGAAAAAATAAACCTATTATTGATTGCGAGTACTTGTTTTCTTCGAAACCTAGCACCTTGAGATGAACTTAGTTCGGCTTCGTGAATGTATCTTACAGGCGTAGATGAAATCGGGAACAAATTCTATTACAACTCTAGATGCTGTTGAATTTCTCTAGTTTTTGAGCATCAACAGTTATAGATGATCACTTTCTTCTCTAATTTCGGTTCTCTTTTATGTGGATTTTGGTGCAGGCAAGTGATAGGTTTAACATCAATTCTCAGCTTGAGCATCTTCAAGCTAAATATGTTGGAACTGGGCATGCAGATTTGAGCAGATTGTAGGTTTTCTTTGTCCATTCTTTACTAAAAAAACCGAATTTAATTAGATTTTTGGAGACTAATTGAATTGTTTAAAATGGCTAGTGAGTGGGTTGTGAACATCCAGCGTGATAGCTATGCTTCATACATTGGTCACTACCCGATGCTGGCATACTTTGCAATCGCAGAGAACGAGTCAATTGGACGAGAACGCTACAATTTCATGCAGGTTTGTTCCTATTTTCTTCACAGTTGTGTTACTAAGAATACTATCCCATGGAGTTTTGAGTTTAGTTTGATTGTTCTCCATGTCTTTTTCCTAAATCATTATCGAGTAACAAATCTTCTGTTCATGGTTTGAATTGTGATCATCTGGGTTGTCATAGTGTTCTTCTATATACTTTTCCCTTAAGATTCCTTGATTTGTTGCTCGGTTAAGTTTTGTAAATGGCATCCAAATCATAGAGTTGGTCTAGTTCTTCTTGATATCTTGATTTCTGAAACTAGTTGAACACTTTGAGAAATATTCTTCACTTTTACTTAATCAAATAACTATTTTAAATTATCTAATTAGTTGATTCCTTTATATGTTATCATTTCTTACTTTATTTACATGGTAAGAATAGAAACAACAAGGCAATAAAGTCAAAACTTTGCCATGATGTTTTTTCACTGCTCTATTAGTTTGCTAGAGTTGAAATATTAGTAGATAACAAAACTGGGTCTTGTTTCAGTTGAGCTGAAGCAGTCGATGATTACATTTTTAGTTGAACATGATACTAATAATATCATTCCGTTGACATACCTTGAATCCTTTGACATTGGTGTGCTTTCTTCCTAATAAAAATGCTTCAACATTGTCGATTTTTACGACATTGAGACAACCTTATCTATCTTTCTGCATCCTTCAAGACTTCTTTGTGATCTAACTCGATATGCCATTGATGTGCAGAAAATGCTTTTACCATGTGGTCTTCCTCCAGAAAGAGAAGACGATTAATAGCCATGGCTGGGTGCAGACGCAGAACATGTCAAGAGTGCTATGGCTCTAAGAGACGAATTGTGTTGGTTTGAATGTTAATGTAACGTGGTCATAGAGAAGTTATCTGACTCACTTAAAACCATATAACTTTGTTGTGACTTTGCTTTTCTTGTACAAAATCTTGAAGGAACATGACTAAACACCAAGTATATAATGCCTGGTTTGGTCGGAGCCTAAACGACGTCGCATTATCACCATATAGATGGATAATATTTCCTTTAATTTATTTAAGAGCTCGAAAAGAAATTTAAAAACTATTTAATGACTTGATTACCTTGTTATCCCCCATTATAAAAAGATAAATTCATTATTTTATTTATAGGTATGTCATTAATTAGTGTTGAATTCTTCTTTTTTAAACGCAATTAGTGTTGAACTCAAGTCAAAATGATTTATTTTTGTTCGGTGTAACAAAAATTTGTTACTAAATTGTGGTCTAAATTTGTGTAAATAACTTAACATTAATCGGGTTCTACTTCAAGTTATACAAAATAAAATTATATAGTTTTGACAAAATTGAGATAAAAATATGAATACAAATTGAGATAAAATATAAAGGCCCAATTAAGCACATTGAATATTGGGCTTAATATTAATTAATAAATGGCCCTTTTATTTATAAAGGCCCAATTTCGGAATTAGGGTTTCTCAAACTCTATTATAAACTTGGTTTCTTTGTTTGTTCGTCGATTTTCGGCAGCTAAGAGTAGCGACGCTAAAGGATAAGCAAAAATGGTGATTCTCTTCTCTTTTTTCTTTCCGGCCTAGTTTCTCAAAGTTAACAAGCAGTTTTTGTGATCTATGGAGCTCTAATTTGGTTTCCGAGATAAGAAACAGGAATTGTATATGAAATTATTGTTTATAGATCTGTTTCCTTGTGAATTCTGGCTTTGAAGTATTTTGTGAAGCTGTTTTCTAACTAGCTTATAAGTTTGGTTATCTCAATCTAGATTCAGAATCTATTGAATTCAAGAACATCGCTTCATCTTCACAAAGGGTTTAGTGGATCTAGTATTATGCTTGTTTTGTTTCTTTTGTAACTGCAAATCGATTCTGGGTATTAGAAGAAGCTGGAACTTCATTAGTTTATTGATCGATATAAGTACTTCAATGCCTTAATCGATTCAAGAAATAATTACAAAATGATAAAATCTGTTGAAAACTTGAAATTGCTTTAAAATTATTGACTATATGAATATCTGATCTTATATTTTGCCGTGTTGAGACTATTTCTTTGTGGAAGCTAACACTCTTTGTTTTGTGTATTGTAGGTTAACGTTCCCAAGACTAAGAAGACTTACTGCAAGAACAAGGAATGCAAGAAGCATACCTTGCACAAGGTTACTCAGTACAAGAAGGGTAAAGACAGTCTTGCTGCTCAAGGAAAGAGGCGTTATGACCGTAAACAATCTGGTTATGGTGGTCAGACCAAGCCTGTCTTCCACAAGAAGGTAAATAAAGCAACCCTTCTGAAATTTTTTGTCTTCTTGATCCCTAAATACAGCCTTCTCCTCTATGTGAACCAGTTCCTTACTTTAGCTTAGCCTTAACCAAGCATTGCTCTTGTGCAGTAAATTTCATGTGTTAGTAAGTATCCCTATCCCAAAAGATCAGATTCCAGTTGCCTTGGCTTTGGTCCTGGTCTTGATCCCTATTATTGTCTGCCGTAACCTTAGCCGATCTTTAACCTTCTGTGAGAGATATCTCTGATCTATGTACAATCATGTATACATCTTCTTTGAATGTTCTGTAGATTCGAGTGATTGTATTATGTGTAGAGAACCAACCCTTAACCCAAAAATCAATTTCCATTTTCCGTAGCTTGGCTTTGTTCTTAGTCCTGATCCCGAACAATAGCCTACTCTCTGTAAACTATCACAGTTTAGGGGAATTAAACCCTGATAGTTCAGGGTCTAAAATACCATATTCATTCTATTTGTTTAACATTAGCTGAACTTTGGCATTAAACAATCATAAATAAAACTTCTTTAAATGATCTTTTTACGTTCAAGTGAGCTCATTGATTGTGTAAATATATGTAAACAGGCTAAGACAACCAAGAAGATTGTGTTGAGGCTTCAATGCCAAAGCTGCAAACATATGTCTCAACACCCAATTAAGGTAAATAAACGAATCATTCTTTTATCAATCTTTAGTTTCATAACACTTCAAATTTTGACGTCATACGGTGTCGTTTTGTGATTGTGTTCTCAGAGGTGCAAGCACTTTGAGATCGGTGGAGACAAGAAGGGAAAAGGAACATCTCTCTTCTAAGCTCGTAACTCTTTTACTTTTGTCTTGTATTCTCTTTGCTTTTGGTCCTCCATAAATGTACTTCGAATATTCAAGAAATGGTTTTGGTGTTTTATTATTACTTATGAGTTTGAGTATGCTCTAATTTTGTGAACTAATTTTTGTTTTAGAGGTTACACTTGAGTTATTTTTGACATGAGCAAATTGCAACAATTCTTTCGTAGGGTTTAGGGTTTAAGGAATAAGCATAGTATATATTTTAAAAACGGGTGTTAGAGATTTTGTATTTTGCACTTAATTAGTGGGTTCTTTTTCAAATTATTTAGTGGTTTTAGAAATAGTTTTGTAACATATTTGTTGACAATCAAAAAGTTTTTAGTGGTAAATGTAAAATTAATCAAGAAATAAATAGGGTATTATTGAACGAAGTCTTTTTTTTATATACTATCACTTGTTAGAACAATATCGATTTTTGATTCATAATTTCTAGTTATAAACGGACTATTTTGTTTTGTGCAATTACTAAAGGAAAAAATGAATGAAAATAATAAATCAAATTTGTTATTTTTGATTTTTGTTAAATTAGTAAAACTTAAATTATCCATTTTGGTCTAATGAAAGATTAAACCCTAATTCGATAGCGATGAAACAACTCCTTTTCTTAAGCCGTTTTAACATACTAATACAAAAATCTCTTTTGATTGATCATAAAAATTGTTCCTTTCGTTTCATATATAATCTTAAAAAACGAGTGAAAATAGAGAGATTAAACACTTAAATAATACATATAATCAACAAATAATCAGTAAGAACACAATAGCTTCACGGTAAATATAAATAAATTTCATCATTGATCAATAATTACAAATAAATTCTCAAAATGTGATCCAGTAAACACATAAATTCACATTACATTATTAATAATCATACCTAAAACATATATAGAAAGTAGAATTTATTACTTAGAAGCAAAGTGTAGATAGAGAAACACAAAGAGTAAAACCACCGGAAACACCATAAGTAATAGTACGGACGGTGGGCCCACCGGTCCCATGAAAAGCGGTACGACCAATAAC
>KE151007.1:201940-214621 GCA_000411095.1 Aethionema arabicum
TACGACCAATAACATGAAGAGTACCATCACTATAATCAACACCGCTCCAAGTCTGATCCCGTCTTGATTTGTCACCATTTCTTCTTAAATTTTTGAGTGATTGTTTTTTTTTTCTGAATAGTTTCTGATTGTGTAATTACTTAATTTTTTTTTGTGATTTCAATTGATTTTGAGACATTTATATATATGTTTCAGTTTGTCGTTTCAATTTGAAGAGATGCAATGCTTCGTTTGATAACTACCATTTACGACACGCAGATTAATATATTTTTAAATTATTTATACTTGTTTCATTTAAAAAAAAAAAAAATGAAAATTAATCTCTAAGTTTTTTTCTTAAAAATGCGATTATATTTTATATGTTTGAATTAAAGAAAAAAACACTATTATATTTTCGTTCTACATCAACAATACAATTAGAATAATTATGAAAAAAAATACCTATTTTGATTTATCAAATTCTCAATACATGTTACTACACTTTTTGTTTTTAACACATGCTACTCTCTTCTAATTCTTTGCCATTATTAATATTAAAATTTTAGTTTTATTTTAAATAGTTTTTTTTTATGTGTGTTTAATTAATATTTAGATTGAATTAGTAAAAAAAAAATTTATTATTGATCGATTTTGTTAAATTATTTATCAATTATCTTATAATAAATCAGAGAAAAAACTAAGAAATAATTAAAGATGAATCTATGATCTATTACTAAAGATTTTTAAGTTCAGTTTTTTAATTTTTCACCAGCAGGTTTTAATTTAAGATTAATCTACATTGATTTATTATTAAATATTACATATAAAATGATTTAAAGTACATAATATTTCAAATTTTATTTTAAATAATTTTACCATATTAGTGAAAAAATGCTTATTTAGTTATCCTCCAACTCTTTTAAAAGTTTGAAAAAATTTAAACTTTTAAAACAATAAAATTATTTAACCTTGAAAATTTTAAAGCCAAGGAAACGCAGCGTTTTATGGTCGCCAACAGAACTTCTATCGAACCGTTGCGTTTTGCTTTTGTACAAGAAGCCCATTAATCGAATGTAGTGCATCATGCACTCAAACGCTGCGTTTTGCTACATTTAAGCAAATCGAAACGCGACATTTTAGGAGTACAAAACCTAGTGAGGGTTAAAGCGTAATTTACTTTAGCAACAATAATTCAAATTTCAAATACTTGATTTTCCCGCCCAATCAAAAAGCTAATAGAGTTTAAAAATCAATTTATCTGATTGAGCGATGTTTTGCATATGTTCTTCGCAATCAACGACGGTTTCTTTTTTCTCTAAAAAGTTTCCTAATTTATCGTTTTTTAATTTAATTCAGCTAACATTTTCCCGATGTCAGCTCCGTTGACCCGCCGCCGGGTGAAGGAAGTTAACCCAGTCCCCGGAGAGAATCCATCTTCTGGTAAAAAACCCTCGAGGTCTGTATCTCCACTTCCAATTTCTACCAAAAATGCAAGTCTCTCTCTCCAGAAATCATCATCCAGTAAAGAGAATCCCAAGCCTAGCCACCAGTCTTTTGGGTCGACACAGAAGCCGACTCTCCGTTCTATACCTCGCATTGATCGATCCGCGGTAGGAGGTGGTACTGATGCTGATTCTCGGGTCACGCGGTCTGTGTCTTCTGGATCGCGAGGTAGGAATTCTAGCCCATCGGATTTAATTAGGGTTTTCTCTGATTTGAGAAATAAGAAAGAATCTAGGGTTATTGGGGAAAAGAATGAATCAGATCAGGGGAAGAAAATTGGTTACAAGACCTCAAGTTCGAAACGTGTTGAGACTGAAAATAAGGTCGGAGATGCATCTTGTCAGCCAATTAGGGGTTGTGAGGAAGCAGAGGAAGTCGGTGTAAGCAAACAAAAATTAAGCTCTTGTTCAGTGAAAACAAGCAACATTGAGGGCTCTAGTACAGGAAGAAATTTAATTTCTGATCCCAAGACACATGCTTCAGTTAGGTTAGGAGAAAAATCTGCGATTGCTTCGAAATCTGATAGTAAAATTGAAAAGATAGGGAAATGTACTAGTGTAGCTTTAAGAAGAAAATCTCTGGATAATTGTGGGAAGGCAATGGAGATACCAAAGGAGATTGGAGGAAATGAAGGAGGTAGTTGTGCCACTACTAAATACCCGAGTAAGCTGCACGAAAAGCTTGCTTTTCTTGAAGGAAAGGTTAAAAAAATTGCATCAGATATCAAGAAGACAAAGGATATGCTGGACTTGAATAATCCGGACTCATCCAAGGTTATAATCTCTGATCTACAGCAGAAGATCACAGGAATTGAAAAGTCTATGAGTCATGTTGTAAGTAATCCAGATAACAACAGTGTATTGCCTAGAAAAAGTGAAGAGAAGAACAAAGATTCTCAAAAGTCGAAAATTTCGGTTAAAGGGTTAAATAAGGAAGAGCTGGAAGATAGACTTTTTCCACACCAGAGGCTGCTAAGAAGCAGAACTCAGTCCAAAACATCGTCAAATGTCTCAAAAGGACACAACTCTGTTGAAATAAAGCCCTTAGGTTCTGTGGAAGAGAATGCAATAGCTGTTGAGTTCTTGGCTTCTCTTGACGACGAAAAAGTCACAGTTAGGAATGATCAAACTGGTCTGGAAAATATTGAAGTGCAGGATATGGATCTGGAGGACAAGTCAAAGGAAAATGATTCTTCAAAAGATATCAATGTGACTACTAATTTAAATGAAATTCTCCGAGCAGAAGAAGATATTGAAGAAATTGACGATGAAGAGAATAGAGAGGATATGGAGCTTGAAGAGATTGAAGATGATTGCATAAATCAACTCAACGACATTGGTTCCAAAACTGCTACTGGAGGATGGTTTGTATCAGAGGGAGAGGCTGTTATTCTTGCTCATGATGATGGCTCATGTTCATACTATGATGTTACCAACTGTGAGGTAATAAGCTTTCATACATTTATGGAACATTTGTTGTGTGATCCTCTTACTTTGTGTCCAGGCTTGCTATAACTTGAACTATGCTGGTATGGGAAATTGGTCAAGTTCTTGAAATGATAACACTAACATAATTCTTAACTAACCGAAATGATATTGATCTGGAAACATACCAAAAAACTTGATATAATAAGTTGTGTGTTTGGGCTAAAATTGGATGCACAAGCTCTATCAATATGCATTCTTACACTGTATATGCATTGTTATCTTATTTTTTACTTAAAAGTCTTGAAATTCTTTTTCAGGAGAAAGCTGTCTAGTGTTGCTTATTTTAGATTGATTTTCCATCTGAAACATTAACAAAACATGATAATTTAAGTTGTATTTTGGGCTTAAATTGTATGCAAAAACTCTATCAATATGCATTCTTACACTGTATTATGTATATGCATTGTTATGTTACTTTTTACTTAAAAGTCCTGAAATTTCTTTTGCAGGAGAAAGCTGTGTACAGTCCTCCAAGTGGTATCTCACCAAACACTTGGAGAGATTGCTGGGTAGTTCGTGCACCGGGTTCAGATGGCTGTTCAGGTAGATATGTTGTAGCAGCTTCTGCTGGGAATACCCTAGAATCTGGATTTTGTTCATGGGATTTCTACACAAAAGACATTAAAGCCTTCCACGTAGAAGATGGAACTACTAAAGTTTCAAGGACAGCTCTTGCTCCTTTATCTAACAACAGATCACATGGCAGGAACACTTTGGAGTGTTCATTAGCACCTGAAGCTCAACAATGGTGGTATAGACCATGTGGTCCTCTTATTATCTCAACAGCTAGCTCTCAGAAAGTAGTTAAGGTTTTCGATATACGAGATGGTGAACAAATCATGACATGGGAGTTGCAGAATTCTGTGTCAGCTATTGATTATTCAAGCCCTTTACAATGGAGGAATAGAGGAAAACTTGTCATAGCAGAAACTGAATCGATTTCGGTTTGGGATGTGAATTCTCTTCATCCTGAAGCACAGCTTACGATTTCGTCTTCGGGACGTAAAATCTCTGCTTTACACATCAACAATACAGATGCTGAACTCGGAGGAGGAGTCCGTCAAAGGTTAACTATCTTCTCACCATTGATATACCTGATTATAGTATTTTAGACCCTGAATTTTTCTGTTTTGTGAAAAAACTTCTCAATTATCAAAATGGTTCAAACCCTGAGTTTTTGATAACCGAGTATTTTATACCCACCTGATTTTTTTCATCAAACAAAATTAGTTTAGACTCTAAAATACTACAATCCATATATATTTATATTTATATTGTGGGAAAAGTTTTATAAGTTTTTTTTTATTATAGTTTTATAATTGCTCAGGGTCTAAAAAAAATTATATATTTATGTGTGGTGAAAAAAATCCTCAACTATCAAAATAGCTTTTTAAACTTTAACTTTGATAACCAAGTTTTTTAAACCCTAAGTTTAATAACCAAGTTTTTTAAACCGAATTCTCAAATTTAAACTTGAAATTATAGTATAATTAATCTAAATTTGGATTACATTTTTTGGCTAAATTTTGAGATTATGGTTTTGTTCACTGTTTAGTTTTGATTTAAAAAATTCGGTAAGATTTAAAAAACTTTATTGTGAAAATTCAGGTTTTAAAAACCAATTTGATAGTTGAAGGATTTTTGTATCAAACTGTAAAAGTTGAAGGTAATTAACTTCTAAAGTGTATATTTTTCTGTCATACAGGGTAAGTTCCATGGAAGCGGAAGGTAACGATGGAGTTTTCTGCACTACTGACTCCATCAACATCTTAGATTTTCGTAATCCATCTGGCATTGGTGCTAAAATCCCCAAACTTGGAGTTAATGCTCAATCTGTATCTTCAAGAGGAGATTCAGTATTTCTAGGCTGCTCTAATCTAAGATCATCTGCTAAGAAACAACATCTAACTTCTCAAGTACAGCAATTCTCCATACGCAAACAGCGTCTGGTTACATCATACAATCTACCAGACTCTAACTCTCACTCACACCACTCTGCCATAACTCAAGTTTGGGGAAACTCAAACTTTGTCATGGCTACTTCAGGTATGGGACTTTTTGTGTTTGATACTGTGAAAGATGAGATCTTGCAGCAGCCATTAACAGGTGACAATGGAAGATTTGAAACTGCGAAAGAGACTATCGGTCCAAACGATATGTATTGCCCTTCGTTTGATTACTCAGGTTGCCGTGTCCTCCTTATCTCAAGAGACCGCCCAGCTTTGTGGAAACACCTGTTATAGGTAAGCTTTATAAACTCTTGCTTCCATTGCATATTACATGAATACAATGTTCTAAAAATTGCATTGCGTATCAGCCGGTCTAATTTCTAAATTTGTTAGAATATTTTTTTGATTTGGTAATTATAAAATAATATCGTTTTGAATTATTATTTTCTAGAAAAAAAACAAAACAATATCATTTTTAAAAATCGACAAACCTAAAGTTTTATAGATTCAACTAATTTTTTTTTGTTGTTTTTAACTTATGATGATTGTTCTTTTGATTTTATATATTGATATTTAAATTTGGGTATGTATCATTTCAGGATGTATAGTTAGATTATTTTTTAATATTTACGCTCTGACTAGTTGTGTTAGGTGTTAGGCTACTGTCACTGTAGTGATTTCTTGAACCTTGAATGAATGTAACTTGTCAGATTTTGATTTAGTTGAATTTAAATTTCAGGTGATTTTTCAAATTGAGAAACTCAAGAACTCAATCTATGGTGGTCCAAGTCAATTGAAATATTGAATCTTGTCTTCTTCAAAGAAGGTTAAATAGTAAGCTATTAGCACAGCTTGTGCTTCTGCTGCTGCTGCTGTTCTTGTGTACAATGTTCATAGTTTTGCTGTCTGTTTTAAAGACAATAACTCTAGCAACTAGTTTTCTCTGTTCTGATTTGATTTCATTGCTCTCTGCATTTATTTTTGGGCTTTAGTCTGTAAATACGTTTTGTGATTTTTGTCAATTTCAATGTTTTTTCTAGTGACTCTAATGAAATTCTAGATTTTGAAGCAGAGAAAGAACTTGCATCATACTGTAATGTATCCACCATGAATCTTGAAGTTCTTGGGAACAAGAAAGACTTAAGATTTAAAGATGAATAGTCAGATTATTCATCACTCTGTCTTCTAATCAAATCTTTTGCAGGTTTCTGTAATAAGATTTGATTCTGTAACTCAAATCCATTAAGATTGATCTGAATTTTGTCTGACCAACGTTACCCTACCTAACTAAAACAATAAATAAATAGTTAATGTCATTTAATGGAATCTTGATCTCTCTTAGGCTACTTTCTCTGTCTTCTCTCTCAAATTTTGTCAAATAAAATCTCTAAACATGTCGGATCTTGCTAAAGACGCATGGAGAAAATACCTGATTCAGCTCCAAGCTTACCCTTTACGAACCAAGGTCTAATACTCAATTTTTAATCACTTTTTTATGTCAAATTTTAATGGGTTTCGTCTGAATTTTGGTGGGTCGAAGTAAAGTCTTCAAATTTATTCATCGTCTTTTGATTTTTTTTGTTCTCTGGATTGATTTTGCAGGCGATCACTGCTGGGGTTTTAGCTGGTTGCAGTGATGCCATAGCTCAAAAGATCTCTGGAATTAAACAGATTCAGTTCCGGAGATTACTTCTCCTTATGGTTTGTTGATTTTATTACTTGTTCTTCCTCTGTTTGATCTGCAATTAAACCCTAATCACTGAAATCTACCTGAAAATTGGGAAATTTGAGGTTTTTAATATGATTTTGGATGATTTCTTTGCAGTTTTATGGGTTTGCTTATGGTGGACCATTTGGTCATTATTTCCACAAATTGATGAATGCTATTTTCAAGGAGAAGAAAGACAATACAACAGTTGCTAAAAAGGTTTAGCTTTTTTATGTTCTTGAATGCTTCAACAGTGAAATCTAAAGAATCTTTAGATACACATATTGGGTTTATGAACTAATTAATGAAGTTATTCTTGAATGCATTCCTCCTTGGCTCTAGATTCAACACTTAATCTCCCAATTTGGATGGAGACATTGTTCAATAATGTGATCTGGGATACCGATACATTTGATATGAACTTGATTAGGGCTGGCCATTCGGATACCCGTTCGGTATTTTTGGTTATTCAATTCCATGATCATAGGATTCGTTCGGTTTTTTAAATATTTCGGTTCGGTTCCAGGTCCAGTTTGGTTCGGATTCGGATACTTGATAAAAATATCTGAAAATACCAAAAAAAACTTAAAAATTATCCGAAAAACCGAAAAAATATCCGAAAAATAAAAAAAATACTCGAAAACCCAAAAAAATACCAAAAAAAAAATTATGGTTACTTTCGGGTATCTAATGGATATCGGTTCGATTCCAGTTACTACACGATATCCATGGATCCCGAATTTAAGATCTAATAGGTATTTTACACTGGCTCCAGTTCGGTTCCGCTTTTTTGATTCCTGTTTGGTCCAGTTCCTCGATTCTGGTTTTCATGGACAACCCTAAACTTGATGTAGATCTTAGAGTTGAATGTGAATGTTTTAGAGTAGAAATGGTCCAAAAAATCGGTTTTTTTTGGCAAGAAGGTACATATATTTTAATTTTTTCGAGTAATTGTATCTTTTTCTATCTGTACTGCACTTTCATATAGTTTCAGACATCTTTTAGGATCTTTTAGGATCAATGTTAACATAACAAACCTGTGTTTTAACCAGGTTTTGTTGGAACAACTTACAATTTCTCCTTGGAACAACTTTCTTTTCATGTCTTACTATGGTTTAGTAGTTGAAGGTATATAGCCATTAATGCCTAATTTGAATCTCTTCTAATGATTGTATCGTTTTTAGAGTAAGTTGTTATGTTCTTACAGGGAGGCCATGGAAGCTTGTTAAGGGCAAAATTGGGAAAGATTACTCTACTATTCAGTTAACGGCATGGAAGGTATAAAAAAGACAGACATATCTCGTAACTACTTTATGTTAGAATCTCACATCGAAAATTTGAACGAATATAAAAACACAATACACAATTTGCTTATTATCGATTGATTTTGAGTTAAAAGTTTTTGATTTTTTTTTTTTATGCTTATTTCTTGATGTTGTTTTGTATAGTTTTGGCCTGTTGTTGGATGGATTAACTATCAATACGTTCCTCTGCAATTTCGTGTCTTGTTTGGTAGTTTCGTTGCGTCTTGCTGGTACGTAAAATTCTCAATCTTTTCTTTACTATTTTCAGATTGTGAAAAAAAACCTCAACTATCAAAATTAGACCTGGGCGTTTGGATTATACGGATAATTAGGTTCGGATTTTCTCAGATTTTGGGTTTTTCGGGTGTTAAAAAGTCGAACCATTCGGGTTTAAAAAAGGCAAACCATTCGGGTAAGTTGAGATCGGTTTGGAATTTGGACCGGATCTAAACCATAATCAAACAAAAACAAAAATAGAAATTAGGCTTACGATCTTCAAAACATTAACTTTTTTTATACACTATATTTTTTAATCCAGACATTATTGTCTTGAATATAATTAATAATAACTTAATTTTTATTTTAAATTTAATCGGATTTTTTGGGTTATTCGGATTATCCAGGTTCTGTTTGGATTTAAACCGAAACCGATACTAAAAAGATATTAGAACCGTTCGGATTTTATAAATTTTCGAATCAGATTCGGTTTGGATTATTTGAAAACAGTTCAGATCAGGTTGATTCAGATCAGCCCTAATCAAGATAGTTTTCTAAATTTTGAATTTTAATAATCAGGTTTTTTAATTGTGAGATTATGGTTAATTTTTTGTTTGTTTTAGAGTTTAATTTTGATTCTAAAATTTCAATTATCAAAGTTGACGGTTTAGAATAAAACTATTTTGATAATTCATGACTTTTTTCACTAAACAAAAATAGTTTATGGTGTAGAATACTGTAATCTTTTCTCAATTTGTCTTCAAATTTGTTACATGGGAGAATTTTGTTTGTTTTAAGTAATTTCAGGGGCATTTTCTTGAATTTGAAAGCTAGATCTGCAGTGATCAAGAACTCATAGAACTGAATCTTGAGGAAATTTGAATTTTTTTGTCTAAAAGTTACAAAATCTCTCAATGTCTTCTTAAAGATTGAGTCTTTAGTTCAGTTTGGTTGCAATGTTGAATGGTAATTCTTCAGGAAAAGAAAAATTAAAACTAATGGAAAACAATTATTCAAATTTTTCTTTATATTTTATGAAATTTTTGGAAACAAGAAGCACACTATTAAATGAGGGGAAAAAGAAGCACTATTCAAATTGCGAAATAACAATAATAATCAAACTATTGTTGTTTTATAGTCGTTGGTTATATTTTGGTGATGACATTTGCATTTTATTATAATAAATTTATATTTGATACTATTAGTGATAAATTTATAAAAATAAATTATCTTTTCTATAATATCTTAAAGGGATCCCTATCTTAAAATCCAAAGTTAGATTCAAGAACATTTAAAAAAATATTTTGAAAAAAAATATTGTTGTTTCATAGTCGTCGGTTATATTTTTGTGACGTTCGATAGATAGTTTTAATTTATGAAATATGAAAATTACATAAAAGTAAGATACTGATTATTTTTTATATAAATATTTAGCAATGTTCTGAAAAATAAAATATTTAGCAATGTCAAAAATTATAAATAGATGGCATCGTAAACTAATGAACCTTGGCATTATAATTCAATTTATTGTCAAATAATGGAAGTTTAAACATTGAATTATCAACAAAATTTTAGTAATTAGCAAATAAAAAATACAAACAAATTTTTGAAATAGCATGAAATTTTAAACCAAATAATAAATTGTTAATTTGGATAAATAGTAAAAAAAAATGATA
Source organism: Aethionema arabicum (assembly GCA_000411095.1). Classification (NCBI taxonomy): domain Eukaryota; kingdom Viridiplantae; phylum Streptophyta; class Magnoliopsida; order Brassicales; family Brassicaceae; genus Aethionema; species Aethionema arabicum. The sequence goes on from KE151007.1 coordinate 211,763, forward strand.
ATACTATTTTACTTAGATGATCTACTAGTCTTCCACCAATAGAAATAAATTCCACCAATATAATTCATTACATAATTAAGTAAAATACATCATTTTTAGTTAATTATTTAATACTTATCGTAAAATAAGTAGGTGTGAAAATGATATTTAGCTAATAATTTTTATGATTTTTAAAAATTTTGTATTACAAGAATAAAACCATTCTGTATGTCTTTAAAGTAAGAGATCAACAATATATCGTTAAAAACTGTCATTCAGAAAGAAAAAAAATTCCTTTTACGTTTAAAAAGGTCGATATTATTTAACTTAATTTTTATATAACACATTGATATATTTTTAATTCTTCTATGCTTATAAAAGAAACAACTTTAAATCTATTTAGGGTTTAAGGTTTAGGGTTGTGGGTTGTGATTGCGACAAATAGAAAAAATGAAATAGAAATATATTATATACTTTAAACATTATATTCATATATGTATATAAAAAAAAAGAACTTAACAAAAAACATTTCTATGCAACAAAAGAAGTGTTAAAGATATAGTATACGGATTGAATTCAATATAATAAGTTAGTAGTTGAAGTAACTTAAATGCAAAATATAAGTAAATAATTAAATAAAAACTAATTGGTATACCAAATTGTTACATATATATATAAGTCTATATAGGTACAAGAGAGTAGTAATAAAATATAAGAAATGGGACGTCAGCTAGTAAATGAAATCGGTCTCTTGGCTATATTATGTTTCCATGTTTTTATGATCGTTAATGTAGCCGTGACCGCAACCGCAACCGCAACCGCAACCGCAACCGCAACCGCAAAATCTGATGTAAATTTTGGTCAACATGTTAATGAGGAGGAGATAACGTTTCCGTTCATTCATAGAGGTTTTGGTTTTGGACCAGGTGAATAGATTTAATTTATTACAAAATTTAATTATTATGACATATTTGAGATTTGCTGTGACTATTTATGACAATTTTATTATTATCAAAATCATCACAAATAAATTTGTATAGTTTTATGATATTATGTTATTGTGAAGATTTTATTTTTATTCTAATTTTTATATTATTTAAATTGCCACAAGATAATCGCAAATAATTTTATTGTGACGATTTTATTGCGATTTTTATATTGTTTAAATTGTCACAAGTTAATCGCAAATAATTTGATTGTGATGAAATTAAAATTATTATTACGAAATTTTTCCTTGCAATAATTTTTTTTCCTTACAGTACCTATGGTTTGAAATATTGAGGGATTAGTTGTGATAAGTTTGCGAAAAAATATATATTATTGATATGTTCACCTTTAATAATAATCCGTATTTATAATTTGAAGATTGTCTATCTGATGATAATTAAAAAAATATTATAGCATTAATATAAGTTTTGTGATTTGTTTTTTGACGACTTATTTGTTGTAACTTATAAGTTTTTAGCATATATATATATATATATATATATATTTGTTACAAATTTGTCATAAATAAATACGTAGCGATTTGCGAGAGTGTAAAATATACTTCTTGTGTTAAATTAGTTAATGTTTTAGGTTTTGTTTTTATGTCATATTATTTGATTTTTTATGATTTTTTTAAATTTATTAATAAAAATAGTTATATGTGTGAGTTTTAAAAATTGGACTTAAAAATTAATGATTTGATGGATTGTTATGTGATTAATAATAGGGAATTATTGAAAACAATATCACATTATTTAATTCTTAATTTGTGTAAAATCTAAAACATCATCTATTTTAAAACAGAGGGAGTATGTTGTAAGTTTGTAACTGAATTATGTTGATATTACAAATTAAAGATTAATATGTAATATTGTAATTAGGTGGTGGAATAGGCGGCATTGGTTTCGGTGGCGGTGAGACCGGAAAAGGCGGTTTTGGCGGCAGCGGAATCGGTAAAGGTGACGGCTTTGGTGGTGGTGGGACCGGAAAAGGTGGTTTTGGTGGTGGCTTAGCCGTTGGGAGTAGAACTAAGCTAAACTAAAATAAATTAAATTAATTAAAATAAAATAAATTAAAATTGCATTGCATTTTGCAATGAGTGCCTTACGGATTATTAGTATTAATTAAAGGACGTTGGAGTAAAATGATTTTCTCTATTTAATAAATGTTGTGTTATTACGTAGTAGTGTTTTTTTTTTTTGTGATTTGTGTTTGATATAATAAGGTGATAATAATATTTTACTTTATATGTTTTATTGTAAATAATCTGTTAAAATCAATAATTATGAACGATTTAGTTTGTTAATAATTTTACTAAAAAGAAAAGTATATTATTTTTAATTGAATCAATAGATTGGATAATTACTATGATAATTAAATAACATGAATTATGCAAAATGCCCTAATTCAAACATTTTTTTGTAAATTTGTGTTTTGTGTGAGGGTTTACCAATTATATTCTTGGATCTATTGTTATTGTATTTTTTGCAAAATATGCTTGAATGAGAGATTTTTAAAAATCAATTATGCAAAATGTCCTAATTTAATACGTTTTTACAAATTTTTCATAAAATGTGAGGATATACCACTTATAATATTGGGTATATTGTTAGGGCATTTTTACAAAAAAAAAATGTTTGAATTAGAGCATTTTTACAAAAAAAGTTTGAATAGGGGCATTTTTGCAAATCCTCATCAAAAAATATATTATTTGAAAAATACTTTTCTAGAGACAACCTTCGGATAACCCCTTATTTACAATTTATGCCATTGAAAATCAATTAAAATTTTTTTATTTACAAGAACAAATTTGGAAAGTAAAACTACAAATTCATTCCTTATTTTTAATTTTAAAAAAGAAATATAATTATTATTATTATATATATATATATA
>KE151007.1:220992-234499 GCA_000411095.1 Aethionema arabicum
TATATATATATATATATTAAGATATATGTGTATATATATTTATTTATATCATATATATATATATATATATTATATGTATTATACATATGCATGTATAGATGGGGTTGGACGTTGGGGTTAATCAGGTAATTTGGTTTGGATTTTTGGGGTTTTCGGATTCTTAAAAAGTCGAACCATTTGAGTTTTAAATTTAATTAGATTTGGTTTAGTTCATATTTTTTAGGTTTTGGATTTAAAAAAAAATCAAACCATTTAGGTCCAAAAAATTTGGGTCGCCTCGGATACTAAAATAAAATTGTAGTATGGAATTATCTTTTGTAAATGAATCATAAAAATTTAACATGAAATTATTAAATAAAATCAAATTAACTCACATGTTATTTTTTATAAAGAAAATTGATAATAAACATATTTTTATTTTAAATTTAATTGAACAAATTCAAGATATTCGGGTTATTCAGATTGAATTAAAGTTTAAACCGAAACTCCAACTAAAAAAAGTAAAACCGTTCGAGTTATATTATTTTCCGCGTATAAAAATTTGAGACTTTTTCATATATCTTGTTGTTATTGGTATAGTTTTGGTCTATTATTGATATGGATTTATTTGTTTTTATGGCAATAGGCAAAAACAATTAATTGATTATATAGTTTTGTTGTTATTAGATCATTTTCAAAATAAAATATTTTAATATGAAGATTTTATAGTTATAAAAAAAATGAAGAATTTTACCCAGGTAATTTTTATTTATTTTCTTCAAAGATCTACTTTTCAAATTTGAAAAATATAAGTAAAATTTAAATTAAAAAACGAATAGTAACTCCAATTAATAATACATTAGCTAAAAATATTGAAATTAATCAAGTAATTAATTTTTTGTTAACGCCAATTAGGAAAAGTAATGTAAGTCTTAAATCACTAAAATCAATGCAAACAGTATAAGATTAATTGGTATTTTTTTCTACATCAAGTAAAAAATATTTTGACAAACAAAAATAAAGATATATTTCCGTGAAAATAAAAATATGGTTAAACTTGAGATATTTTTAATCATCGTAGACTTATAGTTGTTATAAATATTTTAGAAATAGTGTCGAACAACTTAAGTGGAATAAAGTTGTATGCATTACATCTTATAAACATCTAATAATAAAAATATTAATAAAATAACATCATATCAAATTTGAAAAAACAAATTAAGTTATATATTTTGCTAAATATTTAGAGAAAAAAATAAATTATAAATTTTAGTTACTAGATACTAATATATTTTGAAATATCAAGATTATGAACATTAAATATAAATTTGTTACAAAGTTGAATAAATAGTCGAAATACGATCGACTATAGTACTACTTAGGTGACCTACAGGTCTTTCACGAATATAATTAATTAAAAAACTAACTGTAAACTATGACATGTTTGATTAATTAATTAATATTTATCATAAATAAGTAGGTATGAAAATACTGATATACTTAACTATCTTTTTTATAAGTTATTAATATTTTTTCTATTACAAAAAAAAGTTCATATTATTAAACTTAATCTTATATTTAACAAATATTGGTTTTTTAAAATGCTTCTATGCTTCTAAAAGAAAAAACTTTTAATCTGTTACTTAATTAATTAATATGAAATAGCTAACTTTGATTGTAATTGTTACAAAATTAAATATAATTAAACAAAAAAATCTCTTAAGTAATAAATATTTTTCGTGTGAAATATGTAGAAAATTAAATAAATCAGGAGAGAGGGAGTATTATTTTGTTATGAATACGTAGGGAATTGCGAGAGTGTAAAATAAATGATTTATGTTAAGACGTTAAAAAAAAATGATTTATGTTAATATAACAAAAGTTTAATATATTTATGTAATTTGTGGAATAATAGGAATTGGTGGTGGCTTCGGTGGGGAGATAGGGAAAGGTGATGGTTTCGGTGCAGGAATAGGCAAAGGCATAGGTTTTGGCGGCGGCGGCGGTGGCGGTGGAGATGGCGGCATTGGCGGCGGATTTGGTATTGGGGGTTGGATCGGAAAAGGTGATGGCTCCGGCGGCGGAATAGACAAAGGCGGNATAAGTTAAAATAAAATATAACTGCATTGCAATTTGCATGGATGCTTTATGTAGACAAAAGTCTTCATATTATTAATTAGAGCACTTTGGAGTAAAATGATTTTCTCTATTTAATAAAATGTTGTGTTACTACTTATATAAAAAGTCTTCATAGTACTGTGTTTATGTGATATTGTGCTTCCTCTTAGTTTTTATATAATAATCATATTTTACTTTTCAATACTATTGTTGTCGATAGTTATTAAAAAATATTTTTAAATCAATCGTAAAATAACAATAATAATTATGAAACGATTTACGTTTTAGTATATGTAAATACTAGTGTGATTATTCTATTTTTTTTTTCTCAAAACGATTATTTATTTCAGAACTGAATTTTCTTACACAATAGTTTTTTTTTTCCTTTTTGGACCACATGTATGATCGAAACCTAATGTTTTTGATGCAAGTAAAATAAAAAAAAATTACAAGTGAAAACCATTAGATCAACTATTGTTTTTTTACATTTTTTTTAATTAATGTATAGGTAAATATTATTATAAATTTTTATAATTAGATTAACTAAAATGAATAAAAACATGTTTGAGATTATAAGATTTTGGAGATGCCCTAAATAAATCTATTATTTTAGTTAATGTCAAATAAATTTATACGATTTTGGTTTCTTTTTAGTTTAAGAAACTTGAACTCATTTACTACTTCTAGTAGAAAGATTCCTCCAGGGTGTGTGACTTGTATCTATTATCTGCTTCTGTGCTTCCACAGTTTTTATTAGGTCTGGAGATTTGGATTATTCGGATAATTCAGCAGATTTTAAAAAGTCAAACCATTCGGGTGTTATATTTACTTATGTGCGGTTCAGATTTTTTGGGTTTCATGTCTTTCGGATTTAAAAAAACTCAGACCATTCGGATCCTAAAATTCAGATCCGTTTGGATTTTGGATCGGATCGAAACCATAATCACAAAAAAAAAAAAATTATGGTTATAATCTTCAAAACATTATTCTTTTATACATTATTTTTTAATCCACACATTATTATTTTGAATATAATTAATAATAATTTTATTTTTATTTTAAATTTAATCAGATTTTTCGAATTATTCTAGTTCGTTTTAGATTTAAACCAAAACCCAAACTTTGCAAAAATCAGAACCGTTTGGATTTTATAAATTTTTGGATCGGATTCGGTTCATTTTAGAATAATTCGGATCAAGTTAATTTGGATCAAATAAAATGCCCTGTCCTAGTATTACCTATCTAACGTAGAAGAAGCTGTGAAAGCCAAAAGAAGCACACATTCACCTAACAACTCAAGCACCTTGAATCATGTGAACTCACCACAACTTCTGAGTAGGAGACAGAACAAAAGCTCTGTTTCAACCTCCGATAACTCTTTCCTCCACCTAAGAACTCAACCACCCTGTGCTGTGATGCGTCCTGTACAACACACACGATGCAAAAACATGATTATGCTCTTCTCAAAACCACACTTATCACTACATTCTACACCTAAACCAAGCTGAGATCACCTAAGCTAAACCTCTACATTCTACAACTAAAACCATACATCCATCTACTGCTCCTCGCCATCTGCTTTCACCTATTAGAACAGAGAATTTTAAACAAGTACCATCAGGGCATAAGCCCACACCAACACAAAAAAAACACAACAAATTTAGGATGAATGCAGCAAAACAATGGAGAGATAGAAGTATATCTGCTACTGTGGCACAAAGCAGCACAAGCCTCAAGTTATAAGTTTTCGTGAACTCAAAAAAGATACACTCAACAGAGATAAATATGTAATAGAAGTAACTTATTGTAATTCATAGCACGAGCTAAAAAGAGATTCAAGCAGAGTCCAACCCGTTATGAAGTTGGTGAATCTTTGATTTGTGAGCTATTCTTCTTGACGACGATCCAAAAAACAGTACTTATAGTGAGTTTCAAGAGTAACTACTATTGCCCTTGCCGACCCTGACCATCATTATACCCACCGCCATAGCCTTGAGATGGGTCAGATCTCCAAGATCCATCACCGTAACCACTTCCCATGTAGCCACTAGTAGTACCATGTGGATCTCCTCCACCAGTGTTGTTTAAACCACCATTAGGGCGTCCTCCAACCACACCATATGCAGATTGATTTGCATAAGCAGAATCATTTCCACTATATCCTCCATATCCATAAGCTTGGTTACTATATCCAGATGCTCCTCCAGGTGACTGTGCAGTAGGAGCTGCACCAGGTACTCCATATCCATTGGGAGCAGCATTCCCATATCCCGGGTTCGCATAACCGCTAGGAGCTTGACCACTCCAAGTGTTTCTTAAAACACCTCCGGTTCCACTTCCATAAGCAGCACCTGGAATGCTTGTAGTTCCATATGCAGTACCACCACCACCACTATAACCTCCAGCAGAACCAGTGTAACCTCCATAGCCACCATATCCATTACCATTACTACCATTTCCATAACCAGCACCATAACCAGAAGAACCATAAGATGATAAACCATTTCCTGCATTATGTTGCTGCATAAACCTATTAGAATCCATACGTCCCTCATAATTACTTCCATTGTTTCCAGAACCACCAAAACCTTGGTAACCACCACCCATAGAACGTCCAACACCACTGGGGTTAGCATCTTTAGGAAGAGCACGCTTTACTTCAACTTGCTTACCACTTATATCATGGAAGCTCTTGTGTAACACACGGTCTACTGAATCTTCAGAATCAAAGGAAACAAATCCAAATCCACGAGGACGGTTAGTCGTCTGGTCATACATGATTGCAACATCAGCTACAGGGCCGTAAACTTCAAAGTATTGACGAAAATCTTCATCTGTCAAAGTAGGTGGCAAGCCACCAACAAAAATCTTCTTAGTTTTATTGTAAGCATCACCTCCAGAACCTCTAGATGGATTAGGGTTTCCAGATCTTCCAGAGACTTGCTGCTCCTCTCTTGACATTGCTCTCTTCACATCAACCTAAACATCCACCATTATCAATAAAAACTCAGTATAAACCTCCAAGAATCATCATCGTTCTCAGTTTTACCCAAATCAAGAACATAGTGTAATCGTAATTATATTTATATATCCATATACAGATGCACTTTACTTTCCCTAGTAGATCAAACCACACAAAACAGAATTTGATTATCTTGGAACATTAATTCAGAGGATTAACCCTAAAATGTTTCAAATTCAAGCTAAAAATGGCCAAATTAAGTGCTCAATCTCACATCTAAAGGCAAAAGGCAACAAGATAACCACAAGAAGTGGATAAATGAAGGTAGGAGATCAATATAACCTCTCTGGAATCGATAGTATGCTTGTCTTGAAGAACTCTTTCAATAACAGAAGGATCTGAGAATAGAACAAAACCAAAACCCCTAGGTCGGCCAGTGAGCTTATCTCTCATCACAATAGCCTGAGAAACATCGCCATAGCTACTGAAATGTTCTCTTAGCTTCTCTTCATCAGTCTCCCATGAAACACCACCGACGAACAGCTTTCCCTGATCCGAATCCATGAATATTACACCACTTCCTTAACTCCTTTCTTCAAATCGAGAATCAAAAGCCCCTAATCTGGAAAATCTAAAAAACCTCTACAGAAATTTCCAGAAATGAAATATAGGCTTAAGCTTCTCTGTAGAAGAATGGTTTGTGGCCGATTTGAGAAGAATGGCTATGGCCGATTTGAGAGGAGGAGGTAGAAGATGAAGAAGAAGACAAATTAACGAATCTTTTATATATTGGTTTTGATATTTGATGTCTGCGTAGAGACGAATCTGTCTTCACATAATTTGATCTAACGGTCCTAAACCGTTTTTGATATTTGGACGGTTACGATCAGTTTGCAGTGGCTTGGAGACAGAGACAGGTCTTAGATTAATGGGCCATACTTACCCAATTTAACGGCAAACTATGTAGGCCCATTTAACTGTTAAATTTGTAGGCCCATTTAATTGTCAAATATGTTTGGGTCTTTTAATACAATACCAGATAAAAAAAATTCAATAATTATTTGTTCTTTTTTTAACGCACAATAATAATTATTTGTTAATTTATATATTTAATATTTAAGTAATATAGCATCTAGATAAATATCAAATTTTAGATTTTATTCCATATATATACACGTAAATACTTAATTATTAGTTAAATGGGTTATTATTTGTATATATTATTTGACAAAAACAATATACAAAAACTAATATTTAAGTTGTAAGCAAATTACATTTAATTATTTATTAAAAAATTTAATAACACATATATTTAATGTATATTTACATGATTACAATTTTATCTATAAAAAAATATTATCTATGAAAAAATGATAATGTATTATCACCGGTTATATACTAATTTTAAAACTAGCTTATTCTCAATATTATCTTATTATGACCTATGACTGGATTTAACACATTAACTTGTGCACAGTATTTAATATTCATATTCGGGTTCATAATATAAACCGTTTTAGTAAACAAAAAAATTGTTTCATGATATAGATTATGTTAGTTTTTAATGTATTTTTTTGTGTCATTTTAGTCATTTTCTTTTATAAATTAATATGCATATAATATAATGAAAGTATATTATATAATAAAACCAATGGAGTAATATATTTATATAAAAGGATAAATAAAAAAATACGTGGTGAAAACTCCAAACTTTTTAATTTAGTTTATTAAATTTCATCTTTTCCCAATTTAGTTTTTTTAATCTTTCCATCAATGAACTGTTGATTTTCGCGAAAATCAAACATTTCGTTTAATATAATAGATGAAAAAACAAAAAAAATATTTTTGTAAGTTTGAATCGTGAAGAAGAAAAAGAGAGATGAGAAAAATATAGGTTCGTGAAATTGTTTGATTTTCGCAAAAAAAAGAGAGAAAGTGAGTGAATTTTGTGTAGAACCGCAATTTAGTGTTGTAAAAGTGTTTTTCCATCTATTTAGCGAAATGCGACGTTTTGGTAAATGAATGATTTTTATAAAAATTAACAGTTTTTTTGACGGATGGGTTAAAAAACCAAATTGGATTAAGTTAAAGTTTAAAAAACTAGATAAAAAATTAAAGGTTTTCAAATCAAAACCGAATATGTTAAAGGTCATTTCACCCTGGTACCTGTTTTTATATAATAAAATATTGTTAATATACAAATTACAAATGTGTCTACCTATAGAGTTGTAACGTTGGAGCATAAGTGCCACCATTTCCACAAAACACAACAAAATCTCTAAAGTGCTGTCATAATCTATTTGCCAACTACACAGTTTTAGTCTAAAAAAAATTCTCCACTAACCCTACACTTTTTACTATTTTTAATAATCAACCCCACATGTTTCTTTAGTATCCCAATTTCACCCTAATTTCTAAGCCTATAACAACATTACGTGCACGTTCTCTAATACTTATTATTTTTATTTATTTTTTAAAAAAATCGAGATAATAAAAGAGGGTTTGTCAGCTTTCATTGAAAAAAAAACAATAATGAATAATGATTATATTCGGTCAACTAATTAAATTTCATTTCTATTTATAAAACAAGGGGTTAAATGCAACTTAAATTAAATGTGAAGACGTGGTTGTTAAAAGAAGTAAAATTGTGGGGCTAATTTATAAAAAAAAAAGGAAATAAAACAACACAGCAACAGCACTTGAACAACGAAAAAGCCGTTTTTATTGCGTCTTCTCCTTCTTCTTTCTCTCACTATCTTTCCTCCTTCGATCTCTCACTTGTCTCTCTTCCGGAAATCAAAGCACGATTTCTCATTTTTGGGGTTTTTATAGTTTGTAATTCTTGTTGTTTCTGAATCCAGTTTCTTAATTTTTACTGGGTTTTATTCAATTTTTTTTTCCTAATCGTGAAAATTGAGAAATTTGATGGTGATTGATCGGTCGATTGATTGATTTATTGAATGGAGCAGTTTGTTAACTTCATCATTCGTCCTCCAAGGTAAATCTCTTGATTTCATCAGCTTAGATTGTGTAGAAATCACATTTCTTGCTCCGGGATTTGTGCTTTTTTAGCTTTTTCTCCTCTTTTTTTCTTAACTAGGTTGTCGAATTCTCTTTGAAATTCTGGATTTAGAGCTGGGATTCGTATAGAATATCGAGTTTCAGATTTGGAATTTTGAGATTTAGTTCTTGGTCTTGAGTTAGTTTATGATGATTAGATTTCTAGCTGGATCATGTAACCCTTAAAAACCCCCCTTTCTTGTAAGGTGAAGCATATTAGGGTTTCACTTAAATTCAAATGATTTTGAATATGTGTACTCAAAATTACAAGTCAGATTCCACTGGATCCTACTGTCTATATATGGGGAAGAGCCTGAGGACAATGCCTATATTTGCTTTAGTTTACAAACCTTTGGAATTGGAACAGTATTTGGTTAGATTATAACCCGAAAATGTAGCGTATCCTATGTAGCTTTAAATGTTACATCATCATCTGTTGAGCCAATCTTCTGGTTTGTTCATCTCATTAAAAGATAGTAGTCAAGGTTTGTGAAATTGAGTATGGTTTATGGAATTTACAATAATATATGATAGGCGTGAGCACAGGCTTTGAATCCATTGAAAAAACGTTGTTCCTTCTAGGAAATCTATTATAAGATTGTAATTTTGTTAATAGAATTTGTTATTCTACTTTTGTATAATGCAGAGCTGAATACAATCCAGAAAATGACCTTTTGGAACAAGAGTTTATGTTAAAAGGGAGATGGTACCAAAGAAAAGATTTAGAGGTAAAGTTTTATATCGAAAACCAAACAATTCGGTTTTATAATATCTTTGGAGGTAAAGAAGAGTTTGGTTAGGGACTTAAAGTATGTGTCATCTTGTTGTACTTAAACCAGTTACATCTGTGTTTGGCACATAGGTTATAAGGTGTAGCTGTCTTTTCTTCGTCTAACGTTATAAGGAATCTTGTATTTGATAGGTTAAGAACAGTAGGGGAGATGTTCTTCAGTGTAGTCATTACATGCCGGTTGAGCGTCCTGAAGAAAAGCCTCTACCTTGTGTAATTTACTGCCATGGAAACAGGTAAATCGAAAGTTTCTAAACTTTAGGACTGGGATTTTGAGTTTTACTAGTGAATGAACTGTATAACTCATCCTATATGCACTGATATGGCTACAAGCACGCTGTTACATGAGTTTCTAGTTAATCATAAGCAAGGTTCTTTAAAGTTGCACCTAGGTGGTGTGTAAATTCCGATTAATCCTACAAGCATGCGGTATCTAGACACTGGTTTTTTGTAAGCAGTAATAAAGACATGCGATTTGCTTCTAGTGATTGATTCATCATGTGATTCTAATTGGTAAATATTGGTTTAGTTGGACTAATCAGCCACTGTAATATCTAAATCTTTTGATTTGTTTTTTTTTTCTATTTAATTCTAAAACCATATCGTTTTGAATTATTTTTTTTCTAGAAAAAGAAAGCAGAATCTTTTTTAAACGAAAAATATCTAAATGTTTGTTTTAGGCGTTAGGCCCCTATCACCGACCGACTAGCGCCTAGCAATTTCTTGAACTTTGATCATAAGTGTTTGTTTTAACTGATTTGTCACTGTCGAAACCATTTTATGCTGTCTTGTGATTCCCCTGTCGAGTCTCGAGTTGTTAGTTCTTGTTGCTGTTTCTTTTTATTGATTAGTGGTCCTATGCTTACTCAGTGGATGTAGAGCTGATGCAAGTGAAGCTGCGATTGTATTACTTCCTTCAAACATTACAATTTTCACTCTCGACTTTTCGGGATCTGGTCTCTCTGGTGGCGAGTATGTCACACTGGGTTGGAACGAAGTATGTACTCTGGTTCTATCTTCAAATATATGTCCGTTTCTTGTTTCCCTAACTTTAAACATGATGGGGGTGCTTGCAGAAGGACGATCTAAAGGCAGTGGTTGAGTATTTGCGCACAGATGGAAATGTTTCACTTATTGGCTTATGGGGTCGTTCAATGGGTGCTGTCACAAGGTTCCATTCTCGCTTCATTTGCTTAACTTAGTAAAAATTGTCCGAAAATTTCCAGTTTTGAGTAAAGTTTCAACTAAAAGTTAATGTTGCAAGTTACTGAGGATTTTACTGATCTTGTTTAGAACTAATGGTACTTTCTAGTGTTTAAAGATCTCAATTAGCTTCAATATGTGACTACTGGAGTACGAATTTGTTGTGTTGATAATACACTTTTTCTTCCAGCTTGATGTATGGAGCCGAGGACCCGTCGATAGCAGCAATGGTTCTAGACAGCCCGTTCTCCGATTTGGTGGATTTGATGATGGAACTTGTAGATACATATAAGTTCCGATTACCAAAATTTACTGTAAGTAAAAGTAAAAATCTACGGTTTGTTTCTTGTGAGATTTGTTCTGTTTAAGTTAACCTCTTTTGGTTATGTATTCAGATAAAATTTGCAATACAATATATGCGGCGAGCTGTTCAAAAGAAAGCAAAGTTTGACATAACAGATCTCAACACCATAAAGGTTATGTTTCTCTTGTAGTTTCTTTCCTTTTCGTCAGAGTTGATTAACTAATCTATTATACATCATTGTTAAAACAGGTAGCTAAATCTTGTTTTGTTCCTGTTTTATTCGGACATGCTATCGATGATGACTTCATTCGTCCTCATCATTCAGATCGTATATACGAAGCATATATAGTAAGTTTTCGATAATCTTATCGGGATTGCGGTATTTCTGTTTGGTGAAAAAAAACCCTTTAACTATCAAAATGGCTTTTTTAAACCTTGAACTTTGAAAACTTTACCGGATTTTTTAAATCAAAATCAATATTTAAACACAAAATTGAACATAATCTCAAGATTTAGATTAATTATACTATAATTTCAAGTTTAAAATTGAGATTTCGGTTAAAAAATATTAAAATTCAGGGTCTAAAAAACCATTTTGATAGTTGAAGGTTTTTTCTACCAAACGAAAATAGTTCATGGTCTAAAATACCATTAATCCCTATCTTATATATTTTGTTTTTCTTACATCATTTTAGAACACATCTGGTTTTGATTTATGTTTAGGGAGACAAAAACATCATCAAATTTGATGGAGATCACAATTCACCAAGACCACAATTCTACTTTGATTCAATAAATATATTTTTCCATAACGTTCTTCAACCTCCAGAAGTCGTTGGACCGACATTTTATGACCCGATGGATGATTACTTTGCTAAGGTAAAATGAATCTGGTAACGGCTTTTTTCGTCGAGAAAAGATCAATGATGTTAACTGTTTTTATGTTCAGGGCAGTTGGGGCACTATACATGAACCAAATTCTCCGCAATCTTCAACGCAGAAAAGTAAGTTACGGTTTCGAGGTTTATCTATAAGTTTCTATTAACTTGTAGGTGATACATTTTTTCGATATTTCAGGTTTAGCTGCGGGTAGCACCTCGGAGGCTATAAATGAAGTTCGTATGAAAAGACCGATGAGTCGTACCGAGGTTAGTAACTTTGTGACAATCATTACAGGTAGGGAAATTGCAAAAACAAACTCCAACTTTTACAAATTGCAAATTAAACCTTAACATTGTCAAAATCAACATTTTCTACCCTGAACCTGTGATACTGTTAAATACTCCTATTTAACGGCACTCAATACAGAGTTGTTTTGGCAATTTGAAAACGATTGCATCTTCATTTAGAACACTCAAATCTTGAATTAAACCCGAAGGTGAAAAATGTTTTTGACAAAGTTGAGTTTTTTTAAATCGAAATTTCATAGGTTGTAAGGTTTAAATTGCATATCTCTATTTGTGGGGTTTAATTAGTGAAATTTGTAAAAGTTGGGGTTTGTTTTTGAATTTCTCCTTACAACAGTTCGTATCCAAAACAGTTTGCTTTCAAGAATGATTTTCTCCATGAACAATTCAATCTTTCAATTTTCGAGTGCGATTACTGCCGAAAAGTTAAAGAATCACATCTGAGAATTCAAGAATTTGAATCAAAAGATCATAAAACTGTTCTTTACATCTTCTTTCAGGTTCCTTCTAACGTCCCATCTAATCAATCATCCTCAGAATCTAAGGTACTATAAGATCAGTTTCTTGCATCTTTTTGTAAAAATGGCGGAAAGATTCTTGACTTGGAGATGATTTATTTGCAGGAAAAAGAGAATCAAGAAGGACATAGTAGTTCATCTTCTGATATGATAAGCTTCGATTTGTCGAATGGTGATCCATACCCTCCTCATCTCACCGCAGCTTTAGACGATGAACAATATGTAGAGTATCACTTAGACGATTTAGCAGATTTTCCAACAAATGCAGCAGAAGAAGAAAGAGTAAGCTATACAAAAAAAACACTAAATTTCCCCCTTTTGATTCTTCTCTACATTTTCTGGTGTGTTCTTATATCGAAAACTTCCTCAGATGTTGATGGAAGCGGTTATGAAATCGCTAAAGGATATCGAAATTCAAACTAAAGAACCTTCTAAAGCTGAAGAAAACTTCGAAAAAGAAGGTAATGCTGCTGATTCATCAAGGTTAGAATCGATTTCAGTTCGGGGAAATGAATCGACAAATCCTGTTTCGAGTCCAGTGCCATGTAATGTGGATGTACCATCAAGTTCTGAAGCGAATGGTCGATGTAAGACGTCGATTTCTCGTCCCGAGCCTGTAAAACCGAGTCAGAACACGAGCGAGGCGGTTGATCTGTCGGCGAGAACAAAGGCAACAGTGACGGTTGTTGAACGTAGTAGCAGCACATCAGGGAATGTTTTAGATGGATTAATACGGCGATGGGATCTTAATTTCTTCAAAAATAGATAAAAAAAAGTTTTTTTTATATTAAAGTTGCAGACAGTTGAATTTATAATTTATGTGTTACTTTGTATTGAAACAAACAGGTGAATAGCTTTTGATTAATGGTTTCTATGAAATTTATTAAACTCTTTTTCATTCTTGAATACTCAGAAATTCAATTGTTCTGTGAAAAAATCATCTCTTGTTCTTGGATCTACTTAAATGTAAATTTTTTTATTTACTCAAGTTTTTTGGAGAATTTTGTTTTTCAATCCATTTCTTTTTTTTTTAAAACCAGATGGAGAAAAAAAATTACCAAAGTGGTTAAATTAAAGCGTTGATGCATTCATGGTAAATTGTAAAAAAAAAACATCAACTTTTGAACATATCCACAAAGAACACCCCTCTTTAAATACGCAATTTAAAATCCAATGTTTTAAATAATGCGTAAACAACTAGATTATTTCTTCGGAAAATACCTCAAAACTTTTAAAGTATAAAACCCTATTTTTTTAGAAATTTATTTTTAAATAATACGAATTTGTTCTAAAATTTAAATTCATTCTAAAATTTATTTTTTTTAAAAAATTATATGAGATTATAATTTATATATTTTAAATAACAAAAATTATATAAAAATTTTT
>KE151007.1:240177-269603 GCA_000411095.1 Aethionema arabicum
ACATTAATTTATTATTTCATATATGTATATATAAATTATTCAAGGTTAAATATTTTTTGTATCATTTAATTTGGGTCACCAGGTGGTCCTATTTCCTATTACAAATTAAATACATAAGCTAAATGCTATAATTATGGTTCATACTCAGATACTTTTGGATACAGAGGAATAAGTTACAACTGAAAACCACTAGATAAATCTTATTTAAACGGTTCATTATCTTTTGTAATTTGTTTTCGAATTTTGTTTTGAGAAAATTCAAAAATTTATTATGAAAAAATATTGGTGAGTTTATTATTGAATCTCATAGACCGACATGGTCTTATTTGGTTTAGCTAAATCGACGGTAACAAGTAAACAAAAACTAACAATAACAATGACATACATAATTATTTTCCTGTGCAAAAGATTTGCAAAAACCTCCTTTTGTGCATAATCCTCCGAAACAAAACTTCCAACATTTTCCACCCTTGTCGGGATTATCGTCGATCCCGGGAATACAACTTCCGAGCTCCGGATGATCCTTGCAACATACACCTGCTCCATCTACTTTCTCACATCCTGTTATTAACAAAAAAAAAACACAACATTATTTATTCTTTTATTTGTTGTCTATTGGTCACAAATCGGTTCTATTAGTTAAAATATGAATTAAATGCAATCATTTGCAGCTTAAATCCGAATGTTTTTGGAAACAGAAAAAAAAACGTCATATATAAAAAACTAGTTGGTAACTTTGCTCCGACGTATACGATTAAAATAATTTTTTAATTTATATGCCAAGTAAATTAATATTTAGTTTATTAAGAATTTTAATGTAATTGTAATGGTAGTAAAATATTATAAACTAAAATCTTTGGTTTTGTAATATATGATTGATTTGGATTTTACACAACGTTACAATAGAATCAAGAGAAATTTTCCTCATTTTAGTTTGTTTTGTTTAAAAAAAATATCATGTTTTACTTATAATATTTAGTGTGATTTTGTTGATGGTATTTTTCACCGTAAACTCACAAATCATTCATATTTTAATAAATTCAAAAAATCATTTTATCATATTTTACTATTATCTTAACTAAACTAAAATCTATAACAAACACGCATTAATTAATTTGTTAATTAAAAAATTGAAAGATTATTTTAAACATTTCTCTTCAAAACTTTTGATATAGCATAATAATTTAGGAAAAACATGACAAAAAAAAAACATACCAATATTCAAAAGAAGAACCACAAATAAAACCAAAGCTACACTATTTCTTCCGAACATTTTTTTGGTAGATTTTTTTTTATTTTAAATTAATGATATTTTTATTTGAATGGTAGAAGTAAACTAAGGGTATTACCTATTTATAAGTAAGATTTTTAATGATTAGTTGTATATGTGATAAACAATATGGATTATATTTAGAAAAAAGTTTAAGTATCCTAATATGTATGGTAGAAAATTATTTATATACAAAAGTATAATATATTTTTTGGGCAAAAAAAAAGTTTAAATATATTTTTTCTATATTTTAACACATAAACGGGTCCACATGTTGTTATATAACCAAATAATTAAATTTATTTCTTTTTTATATCCTATATTCTTTTCATATTTATAAATTTACATTTCTAGCTGATTCTATATCATAAAACTAAATTTTTCTAATATTAAAAATTATTTAAAATACCATAAAATTTTAGTTACATTACAATATGCTACTATAATTTTTTTCTCAATATCTTACTGTATTATATTCATATTTTAGTTACATTACTAAATTTTGATAATAATAATAATAAAATTCTGAGGTAGAGGTAAGTAGTGTCGATATGATCAGTTTGCAATTTAAATATGATTTATTTTGCTTATTTTTGTAGAGAATGTATGAAATTACTTTACATCCAAATTGCAAGATAATACATTAGCATAATGACAAATAAACCTTTACGATTTAGATTTTTAACTAAAATTCTCTAAAAAACGTGACCAAAAAAATTATTTTATTGTGATCACAATTTGAAACATAAATAATATTGTATATTTTGACAACGTAAAAACAAATGCCATTATTGTCGAGATAAAAACCTCACATATTTACTCAAACTTAATTCCGGTCATTAAAATGCAAAATATCATTTTTGTTTCAATTTTTTCCGTGTAATCAAAATTAGGATTAGACGTTTGGATAAATCGGGTAATTCAGTTTGAGTTTTCTTGGTTTTATATCTTTTGGATTTTACAAAATTGAATCATTTAGGTCTTGAAGTTCGGACCGGTTCGAGTTTAAGGTTTAGGGTTAATTTTACAAAAATTGAATCAAGTAGAAACCACTAGACAAACCTTGTTTGAACGGTTAATTTTCTTTTGTAATTTTTTTTTTGAAATTTTATTTTGAGAAAATCTAACAATTTATTATGAAAAAATATTGGTGAGTTCATTATTGAATCTCATACACCGACATGGTCTTATTTGGTTTAGCTAAATCGACACTAACAAGTAACAAAAACTAACAATAACAATGACATAAATGTTTCTTGTTTGGTCCAAAAGATTTGCAGAAACCTCCTTTTTCGCATCCTTCGACACAAAACTTCCAACATTTTCCATCCTTGTCGGGATTATCGTCGATCCCGGGAAGACATCTTCCGAGCTCCGGATGTTCTCTGCAACATATACCATTGTTTGCTCCATCTATTTTCTCACATCCTGTTATTAACAACAAAAAACACCATTATTTATTTATTTATTTATATTATCATTTATTTATTTATTTATTTATTTATTTATGTCGGTCTCATTAGCTAAAATACAAATTAAGTAATCATTGCTACTTGGATCCGAATACTCTTGGAAACAGAAGGAAAAAGTTATAAATGAAAATTACTAGGCTGTTAACTTTGCTCCGACATATACGATTATTTTCAATGTAAAAAAAAAGATGTTTAAAATAATTTTTCAGTTTATCTGGTTAGTAAAGTAATATTTAGTTTATTATGAATTTTAATTGAATCGTAATGGTAGTAAAATATAACAAAAGAAATCTTTGGTTTTGTCATATATGATTGATTTGGATTTTACACGAAATTACAATAGAATCGACATAAATTTTCCTCGTTTTAGTTTGTTTTGTTTAAAAAAAACTCATGTGTTTTACGGTGTGATTTTTCACCGTAAACTCCCAAATCATTCATATTTTAATAGATTAAAAAAAATCATTTTATCATATTTTACTATTATTATAACTAAATTAAAATTTATAACAAACACGGATTAGTTTGTTAATTAAAAATTTGAAAGATTATTTTTAACATTTCTCTTCAAAAACTATGATATAGCACAGTAATGACAAAAAAAACGTACCAATATTCAAAAGAAGAACCACAAATAAAACCAAAGCTACACTATTTCTTCCGAACATTTTTGTTTTTTTGGTAGATTTTTTTTATTTTAAATTACTTAATGATATTTTTATTTGAATGGATAAAAGTAAACTAAGGCTATTACCTATTTATAAGTAAGATGTGTAATGATTAGTTGCATATGTGATAACAACAATATGGATTATATTTAGAAAACAGTTTAAGTATCCTAATATGTATGGTATAAAATTATTTATATACAAAAGTAAAATATATTTTTTGGGCAAAAAAAAATTTTAAATATATTTTCTCTATATTTTAACACATAAACCGGGCCACATATTGTTATATAATTAAATTTATTTCTATGTTATATCTTATATTCTATTCATATTTTTTAAATTTACATTTCTAGCTGATTCTATATCATAAAACTAAATTTTGATAATATTAAAAATTATTTATAATACCATACAATTTTAGTTGCATTTACAATATGCTAATATATTCTATTCATATTTGTGTTACATTAACATCAAACTAAATTTTGATGATATTAAAATTCTGAGGTAGAGGTGAGTCGTGTCGATATCAGTTTGCAACATTTGTATATATAATTTTATTTAAACATGATTCGAGAATGTTTAAAATTACTTTACATCCAAATTTCATGATAATACATTAGGTATGCAAATAAAATTTTATCTTTAAGACTTTTAAGAAAACAAATCCACAAAAAAAAAAACTGTGAGGTCCGTGACAAAGAAAATTTATTTTATTTTGTGGTAAATCCATTTTTCCACTAATCGTATTAAACGAACGATCAGTTTGAAACATAAATAATTTGTACATTTTGACTACGCAAACAAAAAATGTCATTGTTGCCGAGATAAAAATCTCACATATCGATAGAAACTTGATTCGGATCATCAAAATGCAAAATATCATATTTTTTTTCTATTTTTTTTTCCGCATAAGCAAAACTAGGGTTGGCATTCGGGTTAATCAAACAATTTGGTTTGATTTTTTTGGGTTTTAGATTTTTTCGATTTTAAAAAGTCGAATAATTCAGCTCCTAAAGTTTAGATCAATTCGAGTGAGTTCGAGTTTTAAAATGAAATGGTTTTTGATTTTTTTGTTGAGAAAAAAAAGAGATTTTTTAATATTCAAATGGTCTATCTCGATAAATGAAAAAGAGTAAAATTTTCTTTTTACAAAATACAAATAAAATAGTTATTTTTTTCTAAAATGTTTACATTAACACATGCATGTATGTAATCCCCCTTTAGAAATTAGTAATAATTATTGTGTTTTAATTTAATCCGATAAATTCAAGTAATTTCAGATACTGTTTGAATTTAAACCGAACCCCAAATTTTAAAAAAAAAATTAAAACCATTTTGATCTTCAAATTTTATAAATCTCATAAAATATCCAACCCTAATCGAAACGAA
Organism: Aethionema arabicum; assembly: GCA_000411095.1. Classification (NCBI taxonomy): domain Eukaryota; kingdom Viridiplantae; phylum Streptophyta; class Magnoliopsida; order Brassicales; family Brassicaceae; genus Aethionema; species Aethionema arabicum. The sequence continues at coordinate 244,983 of KE151007.1, forward strand.
CAACATTATTTATTCAACTAACAACAAAAAAAGAGTAAATTTACCCAAAAAAAACAAAAAAAAAGTTTCTTTTTATCAAAATGCTTTGTATATTTTTTTTTTAACTAAACTTCTAAACTATAAAATTTTACTGTCATTATACACCTAAACACATTCTATAAACATCTATACACTTCACACACATATCCAAAGTATTATTACGCAACCATATCAGCTTCCACAGAATCAGGAACAATAATATCCAACCTCATCATTGCCTTATACCGTTGCGGCACACGTGCGCCACCATACATACAAATCTCAACTACAACAGGAGCTTTACCATAAAATCTCCTTAAACCTCCATTAAGTGGGTCCCCTTCAGGATCTCGCACGTGCCAAACATAGTTCGGAGGAAACACTTCATCAACAAGAGCATCTTGCCATCCATGTTTACCATCTCTCCATTGATGTTTAAACTCTCCACATAACTTCACATCATGTCCCCATGGCCCCACATGAACTTCATTACAATATCCACAAGCTTTTACTGTAAATTTCTTCATTAGTTTTGTAATTCCCCATCTCACTTTTTCATAAGCATCCATTGTTTCTTGAGCTATTTGAGTTATCTCGTCTTCTCGAGGCGATGGATATCTTTCGGAAGCTCCGATTATGTCGAAATCTGTTAGAGGATTTGATGATAATGATGATATTGAAGGTTTAGGTTCTGTTTGGTATCCGCCTCGATCGATTACTCGTTTTCCGATCATTCGTATTGGTTGTGTTCTTCTACGAGAAGGGTACTCGGGGATTTCGACTCCGGCTTGGATGCAGAGCTCGACAAGAGCTGGGATTCTGTCGTAGTTGAACCGGGTTTCGTGTTTGATGCGTCGTCCGAATGGGTCGTAGATGTGGTAAGACTCGACGGGATTGAGAACGTCGTTGATTGTGCCTTTGATCCAAGAATGAGAACCGTGTCGTTGTGAACTTTTTGAGCCATGGCAATCTTTGATGTTGTGACCAGTGTTGGCTACATGAACTGCGGAGCATTCACTGCAAATATACTATTTAAAGTAAGTGAAAACATGCATCAACGTTTATTAAAAGTGAAAACACTGCAAATATACTATTTTAGACTAGAAGCACTTCTGTTTGGTTCAAAAAAAGCTCTCAAAGATCAAAATGGTTTTTAAAAGCTGAATTTTGATAACCCGATTTTTTAAACCAAACTAGAATTTTGAAATTCAAATTAAACTTTAAACACAAAATTGAACTTTAATCTCAAAATTTGGCCCTAAAATTTAACACAAATCTGGACTAGTTATACTTTAATTTCAAGTTTAAATTTGAAATTTTGGTTTTAAGGTTATTAAGATTTAAAATTTAAAAAAAAATCTGATTATCAAAATTCAAGTTTTAAAAGATTATTTTGATAGTTGAAAGTTTTTTTTTTTCTGTAGATAGAAATAGTGCAGACTTTAAAATATTATACTTCTTTTAGTGAAAAAATCTTCAATTTTCAAAATGGTTTTTTAAACCTTCAACTTTGATAACCGAGTATTTAAACTATATCTGATTTTTTTAAAATCAAAATTACACTTTAAACACAAATTAAAATTTAATCTCAAAATTTCACCCAAATTCCAATTAATTATACTATAGTCTCAAATTTAAATTTAAGATTTTATTATAAAAAAATCGGTTATTATGATTTAGAATTTAAAAAACTCAATTATCGAAGTTCAAGGTTTTTCCTTATAAATTATTCTGATAGTGAAGAGTTTTTTTTTCATCAAATGAAAATAATTTAGAGTTTAATTACCGTAAACCCTTTATTAAACCCTGTATTTACTCATTCGTTAGATTGATAGATAGCATCTATAAGCACAAGGAGAGAAGAATAAGCTATAGTTTACCTGCAAGCATATATAGGAACAACATGTAGAAGTTGTGCTAAACCTTTGATCAGCTTTCTCCAGTTATCCAACACTTCATAAGCTACGGGAACAAGATTGGGTACCAGCAATCCATTTTTTGGAGGATCTAAGACTTTCTCTATGCCCATCTCGGCGAGTTTCTTATCTTTTCTAGCTTCTTCTTGAATCTTCTTAAATGGAATAGGATAAGGTTTCTTCTTGTTCTTCGGTAAAATCGGGGGAAGATCGACATTTTGCGTAGATACATATCGTTTCTTGACAGGAATGTACTGTCCAGGCTTCTTATTGTAACACAGGAAGGTTCTTAACCTCGTCAAGTACTCCTTTTTAGGGATTGCACCAGGAATCTGCATATATGAGAATAATCCAAATAGATGAAAACATGTTTTACAAGTTCAGGAATCATTAAGGTTTGGGATTATGATATTTTATACTTTGAACTATCTCTGTTTGGTGAAAGAACAAAACTCTCTGATTTTAAAAATGGTTTTTAACAACTTTGAACTTTGATAACTAGTTTCTTTAAACCCTACTGGATTTTTAAAATCAAAATTAACCTTAGAATACAAAATTAAACTATTACCTACAAATTTAACAAATAAAATAATCTAAATTTGGATTAATTATACTATAATTTCAAGTTTAAAGTTGAGATTTTGGTTTAAAAAATCCGTTATTAAGGTTTGGGGTTTACAAAATCCAGTTATCAAAGTTAAGGGTTCAAAAATCTATTTTTATACTTAGAAGCTTTTTTCACCAAATAGAAATAGTTCAAGGTTTAAAATACCTTAACCACTTAAGATTAAGGTCAAAGAAGGAGAAATGGAATCTAATGAGTTTCAGAAACCTTAAAGCAAAGTGCATAAGAGCTTTGAGCAGATAAATCAAGCGACTTTGGAATAGTTGTCTGAAGATAAACACCTGGTTAGGGAATAACGATAGCAGTAATGAGAATATAGATCACCAGAAAAAACTCGACACGGTGGTAAAAGGAAGAGCTGAAATTACCTTTACAAGGAGGCAACACCAGAAGCATGTTGATGATGAGGAGAAGGACGTTAAAACCGAAATCAAAACACAGCCAGAATGAGTCACCTGCAAAGATTCAAAGAAACATATAAGCATGAACTTAGGCTTCCATTTTCACACATGTAGCTTCAATCATTTTTCTGAATTTCTCGATAAGATTTGCCTCTTGATAACAACTAATTTAAATCCATTAGAGCAAGGTAAGAACTCAGCAATTTCAGATTTAATTATGTCATGTTATTGCTGAAGGAAATCTCAGTTTACAGCAAGATTTCTTGCTTCCATCGCACATCGTAGCTCACCTATTCTTCAAATTCACCAAGAAATTGGATTCTAGTTCACCAAGGATCTTCTTTACTAATCAAATCAGAAAATTGAATCGATTCGTTACATTATTCAACCGGAAACCATAGCCAAATCTTTCTACTTATCTCCACAAAACCTACCTGCAATCAATACCACTAAATAATCTTAACCTGCGACCTTTTGTTGCTCGAGCTTTAGGCTCTATAAATCTATATTTCCATCGGTTTCATTACGAGTTAGATTTGCACTATTTCTCAAATGTGATAGGTTTATTTACAGCAAGTCTATCGCTATTGTAGCACTAAATCTAGTCATCGCTCTGTTGGAGTAAAATACGATATCAAACTGGGAAACCCTAAATTGGGTCATTGCAAGGGATTCAAAGGTATTTGTGATGAGATGGAAAGGAAACAAAACAAAAAAAGAAAGAGAAAGTGAAAAGAAGGAGATGAAAGACCTTGATTCAATGGTTCCGAATCCTTAATTCTTCGTCTTCTTCTTCAATTTGAATATCGAATTCTGCAAATTCGGAAAAGAAAAAAGAGTTGAAAGCCTCACTTGTGTAGCTGTGTTTTTTATGTTGTGTGAATTGCAAAGAGCATAGATCCTTTCTTTCTTTTCCTCTCATTTGTTTTTATTTTTATTTTCTCTCCCTCCTTTTATTTTGTTAATATTTTATTTTTTTCCTCTGCTAATATTATAACTATCTTTATAATTAAACAAACATCAAAATTAGTGGCAAAAAAAAACATCAAAATTCAGTTTATTTTTTTCGGTTTGGTTCAATTTGATTAATATTTTATGTCAATTTTGGTCAATATTTTATGATTTCTTATCTTTTCAAATATTTTGATTAATTTTAAATAATTTAGAAATTTGATTAATATCATATTTGAAGAACATCTCTAATGTACAAAGTCATTACATGGAAAAGTGATGTGTTGCAACATGAAACCGAAACAATTGTGGAATGTATTTTTGAGATGTTATGTAGTACTATTTAGATTATCTATTGTCGAAAACATAAAAGAGAATATTAATATAAATTTTTTTTTTTTTTTTGTAACTCTGAATATAAACATTTTATAAGATCCGTAATATATAGATTCATATTAAACACACAATCCTTTGTAAAAGATTCGTTGCACATATCTTACATATAAAACAAAATAGAATATTCACAGGAAACAACAAAAAGCAAGAAGCAAAGATTCATTCCAGCCATTAGTTATCTTAAAAAGACAAGAACTTTAACGACTCTACCTTCTCACAGTGGTCCGTGGCTGATAGATCTGGTGGTTCCGGCGACAACTAAAGTTAGGGTTTATGTACTTGTTGCTTGTTTTCTTCTGATTATACTTTGGGGAACAAGTATTGATTGCTACCTTTGAGTTTTGAACCTTTCCTTTCATGGATTCCATCATAGTTAACAACTTGAGAATTGCACTTAAATACCTACCGACATCCGATTCTGATACCAACACAGATTATACAAAATTAGACTTGTGTAACAAAATAGCATTTTGAAAAAATTACACATTTTAGAACTCTTTACTAGATTTGAAGACTAAATTACTCCATGAGGATATAAGATCCTGACATAATATACACTGCAACCTTTGCAAACTTATCACCTCAGATATGAAGAAATCAAATGGATGCATATAAAATCTACACTGGCAACATTTGCAAACTCAATCTCTGATATGAAGATCAAATCTATAAGTTTCTACATGTTTGTGTCAATTAGATGCATATATAATCTACACTGCAACATTTGCAAACTCTTCTCTCAGATATGAAGATCAAATCTATAAATTTCTACCTATTTGCGTTGAACAGAAGGCTATACTTCACGGTTTTGATAGTCTGATATCATCTTCGATAATGTAACTGTAGAAGATTCTTTCTCAGATCTGAAGATCAAATCCCTAATTTCCTATCTATATGTGTTCAACAGGAGTTACACTACAACATTTGAAGAGTCTTTTTTCCCAGATCTGAAGATTAAACCCTAAATTTTCTACTCTTTAGTGTTAAACCAGAGCATATACGATCATGAGATGAGGAGTATATCATTACCGATCACTGTATCATCAGTAAATCCACCATTCTTGTCTTCTTCAGATGACACGATCAGCTCCTCGAAGTCCTCCATATCCGTTAAGTCTCCACCATCGAACTCATAATCGGAGTTAACAGTAAGCCAGAAATCACGAAACCACTTGGAAGTCGTCACCAACTCCCACCACCTAGGAGAGAAATCCTCCACCTCACGAAACCCCACTGGATCAAACACCGGCGCATCAGGATTCAGCTTCGATTCTCTCCAATCTACCATCGTCGTCATCTTCCACCTCTGATCACACTTACAGCAAATTCCGAAATAAGAATCCAAATATGAAATATCCAAAATCAAAGTACTCAAAAAAAGAAATCAGAGTTTAAATATATACCTCTCGTTGATCAAGAAACCGAGTTCTATAGCAGATTCAAATCTTCAGAATCACTCGTCACAGTACTTCACGAACCTTAAAACTGTATTGAAATGTGATCTCTGAGAAGCTAGTGACGGTTTTAAAGAAAAAGAATAACCGGTGAGCCGGTGAGAGTCACCGACACGTGTAGGAGATAAGATAATGATCGGACGGTGACGATCTATAGAAGGATGATCTAACGGTAACGATGCGTATAATTATTGGAGATACAAGTCGTTGGTTACTGGATAAGATATTTTTTTGGATATACAAAAAGATTTTTATAGGTAAAGTATGGGAAGTAGGAAATTTCTAGAACATAGCCCAAGAAGCCCATAAGAATTATACCACTTTCATTGACATAAATTAAATTAATTTTTCTTTTCCCCAAATTAAACTAATTGTGAGAAGAAAAACATTTAGTTAATCAAATTAAACTAATTGTTTACTGCTTCAGCGACCTCGCCTCTTGACACAGTTTTGCCACAAATGCGTAATACGGTCACGCCGGCCATAAATGAATACCTCACGCAACCAATAACAGATTCTGAGATCAAAGCTGCTGTTTTCCTTATTGGTTCGGATAAATCTCCTGACCATGATGGTTTCTCTGCTGCGTTTTACAAGCAATTCTGGGATCAAATTGGACCGGGCGTCTGCAGTATGGTGAAGAAATTCTTTCTGACGGGTACCATGGAGGAGGGTGTTAATCACACGCATTTGTGTTTGCTCCCCAAACTACCCTCTGCTTTGCGTATTGTAGAATACCGGCCTATCAGCCTATGCACAGTTAGCTACAAGATCATCTCCAAAGTTCTAGTGATGCGGTTGAAAGGCTGTCTTTCAAGGTTAATCTCTGAAAATCAAGCAGCTTTTGTACCAGGTCGTCAAATTACAGACAATGTTTTGATAGCTCATGAACTCCTTCATGCCTTGAAATCTAAACGAGATTGTGCATCGACTTATATGGCGATTAAAACGGACATTAGTAAGGCTTATGATCGTGTGGAATGGGATTTTCTAGAAGCTGTAATGCAAAAAATGGGATTTGCAGAACGATGGATCCATTGGATCATGGCGTGTGTACGGTCTGGCTCTTTCTCAGTATTGATAAATGGAAGTGCGTACGGTTATATTCAGCCGGCACGTGGCATTCGGCAAGGAGACCCCTTATCTCCTTATTTGTTCCTACTATGTGCGGAGACGCTTTCTCAAATGATTGCACGGGCTGCTTCCAATTCCGAGTTCACTGGAATGCGGGTAACACAAGAATGCCCGGTTATTTCTCATCTCTTGTTTGCTGATGATTCGTTGTTTTTTTGCAAAGCAACTACGAGTGATTGCAGGCGCATGACCCAGATTTTACAGGATTACGAGGCTATTTCGGGACAAAAAGTGAACTTACAAAAATCGTCTATTATTTTTGGTATGAAAATACCTTATCAAAAACGAATATCCCTAATGCACGTTTTGGGCATCTATTCGGTTGGAGGGGGCAGTAAATATTTAGGTTTACCTGAGCAGTTTGGTCGCTCGAAAGTTCGTCGTTTTGCTAATATTGTTGACGGTGTGGAATCTGTGGTTAAAGGGTGGTACAATCAATATTTGAGTCCTGCCGGAAAGGAGACGTTTATTAAAGCGATTGCCCTTGCTAAGCCTGTTTATACAATGAGCTGTTTTCTCTTATCTAAAACCACATGTGCAGCAATCGATCGTTGTTTATCGGCTTTCTGGTGGGGGAAAAATGGCAGTGGCAATCGGAAATTAGCCTGGGTTGCTTGGAGATGTTTGGGCATACCTAAGCGTGAAGGAGGTCTTGGGTTTCGACACATACATTCTTTCAATTTAGCTCTACTGGCAAAGCAAGCTTGGCGATTATACACGGAGCCCCATTCGCTGTTGGCTCGTCTGTATCGGGGACGATATCATGCTTCCGTTCCATTTCTTGGCTCGACTAATGGTTCGGCCGCTTCGTATGGATGGCGGTCTATTCAAGCGGGTAAAAAGCTACTTCGACGAGGTCTTCTAGCTAGATTGGGTGATGGTTTGGACATAAAGGTCTGGACGGACTATTGGCTGCCTACCTTGCCATTACGTCTCCTTATGGTATCCCTACAAATCCTTCTCTTCGTGTCTGTGATCTCAGGCAGGCTACGGAGCGTGTTTGGAATATGGAGGTACTTGAGGAAGTTTTAACTCCGCAGGATATTGACCTTGTTAAGACTATTGTTTTGTCTCGGTTTGCTATCAAGGATAAGTATATTTGGGCATATACTTCTAACGCTGAATACACTGTGAAATCGGGCTATTGGGTTGCCACACACATAGACCAAGAGGATTCGCCGGTTTTACCACCGTCAGGATGTTTATCACTGAAGCAAAAGATCTGGAAGCTATTAATTCCTCCAAAAATAAGGCATTTCCTTTGGAAAGTGGTGGTTGGTGCTATCCCTACAGGCTACAACGACTCGATTATCTCAGCGATCAATGCATCTCAATCTCATCTGTCAACACTGTTGTACTCATGAGGAGACGATTGATCACGTTTTGTTCACATGCCCTTTTGCTGTGGCAGTTTGGCGAAGCTCGGGTTACAGACTATGCGATGGTGCAGATACAACATTAGAAGCCAATTTCACAGGTTTTTTTGCGAATTACTCCAACAAGGATGTACCTCCTTTTCAGCAAATCCTGCCCTTTTTGTTGCTATGGTCAATTTGGAAAACACGCAATGTGTTTTTATTCCAACGAAAGTCATTTACACCTCAGGAAACAGTCTCACATAGCTATAATTTTACAGCGGAATGGCTAGTTTCGTCGACGGCTACTAATCCTCAACGTTCCGTTTCCGTTTCCAACAGTGCACATATTGCTAACTCCCAATGGGAACCACCTCCCGCTAATTGGATTAAATGTAATTTCGACTGTATTTTCCGCAATTCTTTATCGTTTACAGGTGTAGGCTGGGTGATTAGAACGTCAACTGGGGCTGTCCTTGAAGCAGGTTGTGCTAAAATTCCGGTGGTTCAGAATGCACTTCAAGGGGAATTTCATGCTTTCTTATTCGTCTTACAACTCATATGGATTCGGGGGTGGAGGCAAGTATGGTTTGAAGGGGATAGTCAAACTTTGGCTAAACTTGTCAATGAGAATCGTGATCATACAACTTTCGGGAATGATTTGGTGACAATACGCCATTGGATAGCCTTACTACCTCAATGCTCTTTAGCGGCTGTCAATCGGGATCGAAATTCGGCGGCCGATCGTCTTGCGAAGGAGGTTCATTTTATTTCTGCTATGTTTAAAGTGTGGAATGTACCACATCTGTGGCTTATGCCGTTCTTGTACCCTCCATTTACGATTTAATATTAATAAAAGTCAGATGTTATAAAAAAAAAAAAAACTTTCACTATTTAACATTTTTTCTTTTGGTAAAAAAAGAAGAAGACATTTTTTCAGTTTTTTTTAAAAATAACTTACGGCAATAAGGAGATAATTAATACTATTGTATGTTTTGAATTTTAAAAATCATATATATTTTTCAACAATTTTATATTCTATATAATCATTTAATTCTGTATCTTATATCATTTATTTTATTTAAAATTTAAAAACATAATATTGTAAAATACTAGTTTGTTTTCTAATTATCTCAAAGCATAACATCAATTTTTTCAATAATTTTAAATTGAATTTAGCTTTTTTTTTTTACTTTCATTATTTTGGTTGCAATTTTATTACGCCCATAATAATAAAAAAATGCTTTTTAAAGAAAAAAAAAATGCTTTAAATCCGCCATATTTACAGAATCCTCTTCATAACCATCTTATTTTTAAACAAAATAAATACACCTGTACCAATAAATTCGTTATCCAAAATTACAAAGATCTATATATTTATGGAATATATATATATATGTAAATATAGATTATACATATATATATATAGGGGATAAAGATCCTCCAAAACTGTGACGAAACCACCAATGGTTAAAGAAGAAGAGATAAAAAGAGTAATTACCATTGGAACCGCAGAAGAAGAAGCTGAAGCATTTGATCTTTAGTTTCAAACTCTTGTTTCTTTCTTACACCTCAAACCCAAGAATTGAACACTTTAAAAATCATGACTTGTGTTACTTGTTACCGTGACCGGTTATAGGCAGTTTCTCGTGTTCGGGAGCTGAAGCTGTCTTTGATGGTTTTTGTCCCGCCTGCATAATCCAAAACCAGTTCTTATCTTTTTCTATGTGATAAACTTGGACAGAACAAAAGAAGTGTGTTGCTTTACCGTTCCCTTTTGAGCAAGTAACCTACGACTCGAAGGAGCTCGTGCTATCGATGATGCTGCCGCTGCTGCTGCCACTCGAATTCTGCAGAGGAAAGGACAGTAAGTTGAACAATTCATATTTGTTATATCGGTATGGGATAATGGTATTTAGATCTTGAACTATTTTCGTTTGGTGGAAAAACAAAATCTTACAACTATCAAAATGGTTTTCTTTAAGCCTAAACTTTAATAACCTATTTTTTCAAAACCGGTTTAACTAGAGTTTTTTAAATCCTAAACTTTAATAACCAGATTTTTTAAACCAACTTTAATGACTAGAATTTTTAAATTCTAAACCTTAATAACCAACCACGTTTTTTAAACTTGAAATTATAGTATAACTAATCCAATTTGGATTATATTTTTTGAAAAAAATGAGATTATAGTTTAATTTTGTGTTTAAAAAAATTTGGTTATCAAAGTTTAGGGTTTACAAAACCATTTTCATTGTTGAAGATTTTTTTCACCAAACAGAAATAGCTCAGAATCTAAAATAACATAATCCTTGCTAGTATTGTTTATAATCCATTAGAACCTACAAAACTCTGATACTATATTAAGAATCAAAGGTTTTCAATTCAAAACTAATTGATAGCAAATACCGTAACAAGAATCATAAGTTTTCTAATTCAAAAGTAAAGAGATAGAGTAGTTTATGTTCTTTATATACTAACATTGATCATTTTTTATGTGAGATTCCAACATGGATAATGTGGTTCAGACCATAATGTTATAATATATAATAATAAATTCATTTTTAACTTAAAGAAGTGGTTTAGTAATAAAGTACCTTTTATGTACGTCTACATATTCATCTGTTTCATCTACAATCTCCTCCTGCATACACATAAAGCCTTTTCTTTTCAGTATTTGGATAAAAAAAATGGGTAACTAAAGAGAACAAGATCAAGATAATACCTGTAAGAGTTCTTCAAATACATCTTCTAAAGTGATTATACCGATAACTTCACCATCTTCAATCTCTTCTGAAGTATGCAAAAACTCAGTTGTTACCATATCATCTTTTTTCAAGAGAGATTTGCTGTTATGTCTATCGATTTGTACAACAACATTGTCATGGTTTCCTTCTCGTTTTAGTAAAAGAGGTGCAGTTAAATCAAAACCACTTGGGCTATTGATTTCATCACTATTTTCTTCAATTAACGTTGAAGGAGGAATCTTGTTTTTGCCTTTAACTTTTACAACTGCAGCCATATGACTACTTCCTTTTTGAAATTCGTTTAGTATATCATATAAAGGCATATCAGCTGGAACCCTGTGGAGTCATTATAACATCACAATATGAAATTTCACTGTGTAGTGAGATGCACTTGGGAGAAAAAATATCTAAGACAATGGTTAAAATATAATGAAAAGTACCTTGGAATTCGGCGAATACAAACTGCACTGACAAGTGTCTCTGTTTCAGGGCGAACTGTAAGGAGACTCTTTACCTTAAAAATAGAAGAGTTTGATAAGAGTTTGTGAATGATAAGCAAGCATTGAAACTTTCAAAACATGCAAAGTTAGAAAGGTGTTGGATTAACACTAGACCTGAATTTGAGTCCCGTATAGGAAAGGAAGATATATATTTAACGATATATATTTAAAGGGTCAAGAAAACTGCAAGATTAGTGGTTTAAAACTCCTTGAATATCTCAAAAAGAGAAACAAATAACACTTACCAAGAGAAGTCCGATAACATTCTTTGGATTACCGGAGTACACAGGAACACGACTATGCCCTCTTGCTAGAATTTTACCCATAGCCTCCCTAGGAACATAAGATATGGAGTCAAACATAATATATGAAGATAGTGCAGAAGGAACTGCCAAGAGCAGTGGTGGAGGTAGTTAAGTGGCATGTGGGTCAATTGACCCACGTGAAAAAAAAATTTAAGGTAAATTTTGACCGATTTTTGTAATTGACCCACGTCAAAAATTATTTTTGACCCCCTCAAATTTTAAATTCTTCAATATTTCTTTTGAAAAAAATATTATGACCCTCCTAATAAATTTTTCTAGCTCCGCCAATGGCCAAGAGTTAATATAAAACAAAACAGAAAACTATCATTGTCTTTAGCAAATTAAAAAAAAAAGTATCATTGTTGTGGAAACAAACTCACCAATCCAACTTTGAATTTACATCCAAGGAAAAGGTTGATTCAATAGGTGTCATGGCTTCTTGAGCAGTCTGTCAAACCAAACACAACTTTTGCATGAATAATGTCCATCAAGATCAAGTCATTTATAATTCTCTATTATGAAACTAAAAATATTGATACAGTAACATAATGCATTAAATTTGTATTCACAATAAAACTATCTAAGAGCTAAACTAAAAACTCAATCTTAGCTTAGAATCGCCAAGATGTAAACAAAAGCAAACGGACACTTTCAGAAGTAACCTTACTCACATGTAATGATTAACTACATTTAGCAATCTATAATTTTTTTAAACATATGCTTTAAACTTAAACATGTAGTTTTATATTTTTGAATATTAGATCGTTTATAAACGAATTATTCATGTTCGTATATGCATTCATCTATATAGTTATGCAATTTTTTGGTTAGAAGAACGGGCTGGCTTGAGTAATTAGCGGCTATAGAAGATAGACAACAATGAGATGTGACAAATGACTTCACCTTTCACCGATGTTTAATACTCATTTGACGATGAGAGTTCTATTCAAGGAAATAATGTATAAGATTTTAGAAAGCCAATTTCTACGTTACCTTTTCAGTCAAATCAAGTGCTCCACTTATAATTGTCGTTTCATCATGTGTAAGTTCACCTCCCTTACCAGCCTAAAACAATAGTCATAGCAACAAGGTATAAAAATCAGTTACCAAAACTCCAAATATTCTAAGGAGAAAAGTAAACAAAGTAGTCAGCATCTTTAACGTTTCCAATACCTCTTGGCTATGAATGGAAACAAGAGCTTTCAATTGAGCCCGTCTAAATAACGCATCATTATGTCCCAGTACACAATCCAAGATCTAACCAAAAACATGAAACTCATTATATAAAATAAAGAGTAAGCATAAAAACCATTGTGTCTCAACAATATGAGGAACAATATTTGACAAATATCATCAAGAAAGAACAATCAAATCGTCAATTACAGATAACAGAATCATGAAAACACAGGATTAACAAAAGAGAAGAAATGAAATTGCAGGTATTAAGCAACTTCTTATTGGGTTAATACCAGAACGTTCAAAAACCAGACACTCTAGACTTACTTTTCCAATGGGATAAGCTATGGGGTAGCAGATAATCATTAAGAATCGAACAAGCCAGACAAAATTGGCTCCAACAGCCAATCCATACCTGGTGCATATAGCTTGAGGAATAACCTTTAAAACACCGACAAAAACATGAACTCCAAATTAGCCAAAGCCATGGTAAACCATAAAGATCAAATATCAAAACTCAAAAAGTACGAAAACATACCTCCCCGAAAGCTAAAACGAAAGTGACCGAGAGAACAATTGCAACATATTCATTGAATAGCTTATCCAAATATATAGGAAGCCCCTGAAAAATGAAAAATTCCAAAATTCCCATAGATATAGTCCATCATCATCCAAAAGAGCAGCAGAATTGTACAATTTAAGGCACAAATTTGAGAGATTTGGGAGATTTGAAATGAAATTTACCTCCATTGCAACAGCATTACACAGAAGCAGTGTCACTAAAAGCTGATGCTGCTTCTGAACAACCGGAAAAATCGCAGCTGAATCATCATCATTCACAAGAAAAGTCAAAACAATAATTTCAACAAAATTAAACAAAACATTCACAATCAAATCAATAACAACTAATTTCACCAAATCCCTAATTTTAAAATCATCCTGAAATCAAAATTCGAGTAGATTCAGAAGAAATCACTCACCGGCTTGTTTCTTCTCGTTAGGTGTACCACTCCGTTGGAGAATTTCGAGCTCAACGAGACCTAGAGACATGAGTCCCAAAGTGAGACCAGACATAATTCCGGCGAATAAGACGAGAACACAAGAAACGCCGGCATAGATAATCCACCACAACGATCCAAAAGGGATTGGCTCCATAACTGCGGCGTTAGATTGTCCGAAGACAGCTAACATCTTCGCCGCCGCCACAGCATTAATCAGTTGCATCGTTTCCTTAAAGGATCCTCTCCTAAAAGGAGCTGATGATTAAGAACTTCGAAGATCTCTGAAACGCTTTTTCGTTTGTTAATTTTAAATAATTTCGTTGGATCTCACTAACTTATCGGAATTCTACAATTTCCAGAACAAACGACAAAATAAAATAAAAACATTAAATTTGAAATTTACTCCCCCAATTTACTTATTCTTCTGCAGAGACCCTTTTATTTAGTTATTTACATTTAAACTCAATTTTTCCCCCAACTTTTAAACTCACTAGAATGTCATCCGCGCTACGCGCGGGTTTTTTGTTTTTTAATTATTGTTATATGTTATATATTTATTGTATTTTTACGTAAATATTAGAATTTTATCAAACACACCCATACTTTTAGTATTATCCTCTTTAAATTTACAAAAAAAAAATATCTTTTTCAAATACTGAGAAGATATATGTGAAAAGAATTTGGGAGAAAACATTGTTTGTATATATATACATATATACACACCATTTGATTATTATTATTTTTTAAATATTTTGTATTAAATTTTTAAAATTTAGTGTTACTGTACATAATTTTAGACTAAACAACGTGATTATAAAATCCTATGGTAATGTTGTAAACCTTTTTGTTTTGCAAATTTGATTCCTTTGGGAATGTGTTTCTGGAAAATAAGTGCTAAAATGGTGCTTGAGCACAAAGAAATTAATATATTAAAATTCTATCTTCTAATATAAGATAAAACTTTATCTTTGAGATTTTTAGAGTTGAATTATTTTTTTGGTGGTATGTAACAATCTTCGACTTTCTAAATTAAACTGACCAATTGTAAATAGATATATACGTATAAACTATTTGTTTGATTGATCTCTCAAGTGGCAACTAAAGTAAAAAACAAATAAAAGTCATATAGCATAGTAATAGTATAGCGAGTGCTATGTATCTTTCCTTAATAATAAGTTCATAAATTTTAAAATTTGATAAGAAAGCATAGTTCCATATAATTTTCTTCAAGATGTAAAAGTAGCTCGTCATAGTAAGATCTATCTTTGCAGGCATGAAATATCTAATTGACGTAGAGTATTCTACTTTTCTGGTCTCCATAGCATGTTGGTAAGCATTTTTAAAAACACAGTGTAGTTGAAGAACTTCGTTTGTTGGAACCATTTCTTCAGCTAGGTCGTCGCCCATGACCTAAGTTGCAGTTGATAGTATATTTAGTGGGTGGATATACATATTAACATATTCTCCTTTGTAATCCTAAGAAAATATTCAACCATTAACATAAGTTTTGTGATTTATATCTCGTACATTAAGCTAAATAAGGCTGAATACAAACCTTCAGAACTTGTAGATGAGTGTATTGTCCATTGGGTTTATTGTGAATGATCCCAGGATTTGGATTGTCTACAGCAAATTAAAAGCAATTCATCGCACATAAACACAATGACGTTCTCTTCTTTAAGACCACCTTTTTGGAAGATTTGATAGGCGTGGGAAATTCAGCCTACAGACAATAACAACGTCTCTTAGTTAAATAACTTGACCATTTCAATTTTCTTTTCTCCAAGAAAATGTTGAAAAAATCCTACGTATATAGTTATAAAAACCACTTGGTCCAAAAATTAGAACAACCCATCTTTTACCTTGAACTTGATTGTTGATAGACTGGCCATTGTAATTGTTTGTGGGGTTTACCTGAGAAGAGAAACAAAGAGAAGAAATTGAAAGTAAAGAAAAGAGAGACCAATGTTTGAAGTGAATCAAACAATACTATTTTATTTCCTATGCGTTGTATTACTTTTATTTACTTTGTTTATTGGAGACATAAGAATTCCTTTGAATCAAGAAGGATTTGATATAGTATCAAAATTATTCACGCNAGATTTGATAGGCGTGGGAAATTCAGCCTACAGACAATAACAACGTCTCTTAGTTAAATAACTTGACCATTTCAATTTTCTTTTCTCCAAGAAAATGTTGAAAAAATCCTACGTATATAGTTATAAAAACCACTTGGTCCAAAAATTAGAACAACCCATCTTTTACCTTGAACTTGATTGTTGATAGACTGGCCATTGTAATTGTTTGTGGGGTTTACCTGAGAAGAGAAACAAAGAGAAGAAATTGAAAGTAAAGAAAAGAGAGACCAATGTTTGAAGTGAATCAAACAATACTATTTTATTTCCTATGCGTTGTATTACTTTTATTTACTTTGTTTATTGGAGACATAAGAATTCCTTTGAATCAAGAAGGATTTGATATAGTATCAAAATTATTCACGCCAGGCTAGAGAGTGCTTCTTCTATGGAATCAAATTAATTTCCTATTTGCACAGATAGCCATGAATTGATTCAAAAGAATGAAGAAGAAGTAGAGGAAGCAAACCTCAAGTAAGTCTTCAATCTTCTCTAGTTCAACAATCGTTGCTGCTCCCAAACTAAACCAACCAATTACAGATTGGATCAATGATCCCGTTGAACATCTTTTGTCAAAACTCAAAACGTTTCTTCAGGGTTTAAATAGAAAACAACAATCCTCACACTACAGATTTCAAACGAAAGGGCAATTCAAAATCTGGATCGAATTTCTTGGTAGTGGCATTTTGAGTTTGTTGAGACTTGAGAGGGCAGCGAAACGTTTCATATTTCCTATTTGAGGAATTAATGAGAGGGATTAATGAGAGTAATTAGGGAGAGACCAAAGGTTTAAAAGGTTACTATTTAATTGGATGACGTGGTATTACAATGACATGTCAAAATTTGATTTGTCTTTAAATGATGATGTGGATGCCACATAGGTGACACGTGGATGGCCTCAGAACTGAGTATCCTCCTTTTATATAGTAAGTATAGATTTTTTATTTTTGTAGCAGATTTATTTCTTTTTTTATAACATAATAATTAGATAAGTATTTCAGTTTAGGACTGAATCTGATCGTATCTTTACAGGTCAACTGCACTTAAATTAGTGTGGATTAGATACTATTAATTAATTATTATAAAATAAAAAGTAAAAGATTTTATAATAATTGTGCATGACAATTTTATCGATCATGTTTTTAAAATCAAATAGTAGTTCCTTTTCGAAGTATTTGGAATTGTACTAAAAAATTAAAATAATTAGTTTATTAGATGTTTAAAAAAAAGGTGTTTCAATATATCAAATTTTTGAAGTTTTTAGTGTTCAAAATTATTATACAAGGGTTAAAAAATTAATTGTTTTCTTTTTTTAAGTTTTATCTAAAAATAAGGATAAGTTATTATATATCTTTTTTTATTAATATATGTGTATTTTTCCAATTTATTTTAAAATTTAATACAGATAAATTATTTATATACTCGGTGTAAAATCTTTATAATCGAATCATAGTATTAGACAAAAATAGTTTTGATGAAAGAAACCCATTTGTTAGGTATAATTAAGTTACCCTTTCTATTATTATTTCTTTGTCTACCTCTTTTTATTTTAGGTTTGCATATGTTCTTGTTTATTATGATGTTGGCTTTATTTTCATTATTTGTGACATTGAAAGTTTAAACTTTTATTATTAAAATTGTCCCACTTTTATAATTTCTTGTCGGTCTCTTTCTTGTCCAACCTTACTTTTTTACGAGGGTAGTTCTATGCATTTATAAGTTATATATGTAGGGTTGGGTATTCGCGTATATGTTCGGTACTTTTGGTTATTCGATATTTCAATTTCATGACTGTAAAATCTATTCAGTTCTTTGAAGATTTCGGTTTCGATTCTGGTTCCAAATCGAATTCAGTTCACATACAGATACTAGATAAGAAAATCCGAAAGATACCCAAAAAATTGAAAAATTACACAAAAAACAGAAAAATACCCGAAAAAACTGAAAAATACGTGAAAAACAAAAAATAAATATCCAAGAAACCGAAAAAATACCAAAAAAAAATATGTTTACTTTCGCTTTTCAGGTACCCAATGGATAAATGTTTGGTTCCAATTACTAGCCGATATCCATAGATCCCAAATTTAAGATTCAATAGGTGCTTTTTGCTGGAACCAGAACCGAACCCTTTTTTGGTTCGGTTCAGTTTTTTTTATACCCAACCCTAACTATAAACTTGCTTTTGATATTTGTGAGAGCTTTTTAGCCAAAAGATTTTCTAAATTTATTAAAGCACCCCCAAAACTTTCCATATTAATAATTTAATCCCAGTACAGAATATAGAGCTACAAAAAAAGAATAAACTGGGATTAGATCACAATTTATTTTAAATACAAATATGTATGTATATACTATATATTATATATATATTAAAGTTTGAAGAATTGATCGTTTCTTACATCCCAAGCAAGAACTTGAACACAGCTCAGTTGTTGGCAGGACGAGACTCGGCCATAGTTCCGACTAGTTTATCCTGTTCCGTAATAGCAGTTCCTGCTTTTGGTGTTTTTGGTCCTCCCTGCAAAACACAAATCACTTCTTTATTCTCTACAAATCCTTCTTAATAGGGTTAAGCATTCGGGTACCTATTCGATTTCGGTTCGATACTTTTGGTTATTTGGTTCAATAATTATAGGATTTGTTCGGTTCTTTTCGGTTCTTTGAAGATTTTGGTTTAGTTTCGGTTCGGATACTTGATAAGAAATCCAAAAATACCCGAAATTTTTTAAAAATTACTCAAAAAACAAAAAAAATACCCTAAAAAAAAATATGGTTACTTTTGGGTACCCAATGGATATCGGTTCAGTTTCGATTACTACCCTATATCCATAGATCCTGAATTTAAGATTCAATAGGTACTTTATACCGGTTCCGGTTCAGTTTCAAACCTCTTTTTTTGGTTTGAATTTGGTTCAGTTCTTCGGTTCCAGTTTTTATGCCCAACCCTACTTCTTAGTCTGGTAAGACCAGAAAAAAAAAACACAAGAGAGTGTTTTGCTTACAATTCCCTTTTGAGATCGAGCTAATGATGAAATGGCGACTGCAGCCACCGTGGCCACTCGAATCCTGCGATGGAGGAGATGGTCAGCGGCTCAGATATCGTTAGGTGAGTTCAGAAAGCAGAGTTAGTAAAGACTTTAAGTACCTTTTATGTACGTCTACATATTCATCTGTTTCATCTACAATCTCCTCCTGCATACACATGGAGATTTTCTTTTCAGCCAAGTTCAAGAAAATCGCTAAGCACTAATCGTACAACGATAGCCAGTCTAATGCCTAGAATGACTAGTCGGACCCTAGGCGTTAAAAAATAGTCTAACTATATTTTACCAATAATTTTTAATCCTATAATGACACATAATTTTTACTTGAAAAAAAAAACTAAATAGTTTTATACATGGTCAAATTTAAATATCAACATATAAAATTAAATGTACAATCATCAGAAGTTAAAAACAATAAAAAGTTAGTTCGATCCATAAAAATTTAGTTCTTTTCTAATGTTTAAAAATGATATTCTTTTGTTTTTTTCTAAAAAAAATAATTCAAAACAATATTGTTTGAGAATTATTTAGACAAAAAAAACATTTTAAGAGATTTAGACATTAGACCGACTGATTAGCCCTAACTAAACCAACTTTTATCAATTAGAATCACATGATAGACCAATCACCATAAGGAAAAAAGCATGTTTTTCTACTGTTAACAAAAAAATCGGTGTCTAGGCACTACCTAAGCAGATGCAGGATTCATAATTTAGGCGCTAGCTAGACACAAATCATAGAACATTTAAAGAGAAGAAGATTAAGATGATACCTGTAAAAGTTCTTCAAATACATCTTCTAAAGTGATTAGACCAATAACTTCACCATTTTCAATCTCAGCTGAAGTATGTGAGAATCCTCCACCTGTTCCTGAATCAGTTTTAAAGCGAGATAAGCTGTTGATTCTATCAATCTGGACTACAACATTTTCATGGTTTCCTTCTCGTTTTAGTAACAGAGGTGCAGTCAATTGTGAATCGCCGCCATTTTGGGTTTTGATTTCATCAGTATTTTCTTCAGTTAACGTTGAAGGAGGAATCTTGCTTTCTCCCTTAACCTTAACAACTGCAGCCATGTGACTGTTTCCCTTTTGAAACTCGTTTAGTATATCATAGAGAGGCATATCAGCTGGAACCCTATTGAATCAATATATAACATCACAAATAAGGGACTTTGTTGTTCAAAGAGATGCTCGTGGAAAGAAAAAGGGCAAATGGTATTTTAGACCCCGAACTATTTTGGTTTGGTGAAAAAAGCCCTCAATTTTTAAAATGGTTTTTAAACCATAAACTTTGATAACCAGTTTTTTCAAACTCTATCGAACTTTTTAAATCAAAATTGAACTTTTAACTCAAAATTAAATCATAATCTAAAAACTTAACCTAAGAATATAATCCAACAAAATTGGGTTAACTATATTATAATTTCAAGTTTAAATTTGAAATTTCGGTTTAAAAAACTCGGTTATAAAGGTTTAGGGTTAAACCCCGGTTATCGAAATTCAGTGTTTAAAAAACCAGTTATCAAAGTTCAGGATATAAAAAACCATTTTAAAATTTGAGAGTTATTTTCACCAAACTACAATAGTTCAGGGTTTAAAATACCATTTTCCCAAAGAAATGGCAATGGTCAGAGGATTAATAATGACGAAACCTTGGCATTCGGCGTATACAAACTGCATTGACAAGAGTCTCTGTTTCAGGGCGAACTGTAAGGAGGCTCTTGACCTAGAGTTTGCAAATGCAATGATAAGGAATCATTGAAACACAATTATACAGTCCTAAAAAGAGTCAATATCACTTACCAAGAGAAGTCCGATAACATTCTTTGGATTCCCGGAATAGACAGGAACACGGCTGTGGCCTCGTGCTTGAATTTTACCCATAGCCTCCCTAGGAGATTGATTACAAGCAAATCAGTGTAAGATACAAAGTCAAATATGTTCTGAGGATGACCTGATCTATGCAATAATAGAGAAGCATGGAGATAGAAGGCAGAAACTACCATAATTGAGTACCAAACTCACCAATCCAACTTTGAATTTACATCCAAGGAAAAAATCGATTCAATTGGTGTCATGGCTTCTTCTGCAGTCTGTAAAACCAAATATCACTTTTGCATGAGTATGACTCATATATACATGGGGTGTTTGTTTAATAAGCTCACAAATTTATATATATACATAATCATAGATTTGACAAGCTATATATATTTTAAGAGGTGTTCATTCAGGAGGAGTATCAATGCTTTAACAAGTAATAACATGGACAACAATGAAACATAATAGCATGAATCCACTACCCTTTGATAAATTGCTATGAAGATACGTTCTGCCTTTTAGAAAGACAGTTCTTTATTTTATTTGTTTCTCGTACATACCTTCTCGGTCAAATCAAGTGCTCCACTTATGATGGTCGTCTCATCATGAGTAAGTTCACCTCCCTTACCAGCCTAAAACCATAGCATATGCAGATTAGCAAACAAAGAACCCAAAAGAGTTAAGGAGCTAGAAAGAGTATAATAAGCAACTTCAAGGTTTCTCATACCTCTTCGCCGTGAATGGATACAAGGGCTTTCAATTGCGCCCGCCTAAATAAAGGGTCATTGTGTCCCAGTACACAATCCAATATCTAATGAGAAACATAAAAGGAAAAAAAAAAGTGAACAACAATAATGGAAGCTCATTGTTTACAGCAAGAGTTAGCATATATACATTATCTATGCAACCTCGTAAAGAGTAGATGCAAATTACATAAAAAAAGAACCATAAATTACAGACAGATAGATAGAGAGATAAAAATAGGATAAACACAAGAGAAGATATGAAAATGCAGATGTTGAACTACTTGTTACAGGGTTAATACAGACAACTAGACGCAAGTTATACAAATTCAGAAAAAAACTATAATAACATTCCAGATCAGAGACTGTAGATTTATTTACCTTTCCAACGGGATAAGATATCGGGTATGAGAGAATCATTAAGATCCTGACAAGCCAGATAAAATTTGCTCCAACCGCCAGTCCATACCTGGTGCATATGGCTTGAGGAATAACCTAAAAACAAGATATACATGATGTTGAAACCAATGGAAGACTTGATAAAACCATATAATTAATGCATCTAGTCAAAAATCATACCTCCCCAACAAATAGAACGAAAGTGACAGAGAGAATAATAGCAACGTATTCATTAAATAACTTATCCAAGTAAATGGGAAGCCCCTGCAAATTACCACAATTTATAAGAAACACAGACTCAAGTGAAGAACATATACAGTATTGAACAGAATCACCACCAAAAAGACTAGCAAAGTTGTCGAAACAAGGACAGAGTTGAGCTATTTGAATATGTCGCTTACCTCCATTGCAACAGCATTGAACAGAAGCAGCGTCACTAAAAGCTGATGCTGTTTCTGAACAACAGGTAAAATCGCAGCTGAATCATCCAGAAGCAAATTTTCCCAGCAAACAAAAAAAAAAGTCACCAATCAATCGATTTTGAGATCTAAAGATGGAAAATAGAATCAAATCCCTAATTGAGAATAAACAAAATAGACGGATAACGAAGAATCACCGGCTTGTTTCTTCTCGCTATGGGTACCACTACGTTGGAGGATTTCAAGATCAACAAGACCTAGAGACATGAGTCCCAAAGTGAGACCAGACATGATACCAGCAAATAGAACCAGGAAACAAGAGACGGCGGCGTATATAATCCACCACGAAGATCCGAACGGAACATGCTCGCCTTCAGCGGAATTAGATTGTCCGACGAACGATAACATCCTCGCCGCCGCAACGGCATTGATCATATGCATCATCTCGAATCAATTTCAAACTCTTCCCTTAATCGAGAAGGAGAGAGAGCTGAGGATTTTCAAAGGCTTTGAAAATATCTCAGTTTATATCTCTGTTTGTATGCACGTCGGTCAATTTATGTTCGCATATTTTCCCTTATCGATCATAACCTCGTATTTCTAGCAAAATATATAATACATTTAGATATTTTAGATTTCGCTAATATAGTCTATACAATTGCAGATATAAATTTGACTATTTTAAAATATGATCCATATAAAGTTTATACATATGCCCCTAAAATTGTATTATTTACCGAATGACCTTATATCTTGAGTTATTTACAAAGGACCTATATCTTTTGCTATTTATTACATACTCCGAAACTTTTGCTATTTATTATATACTCCACAACTTTTTATTTTATTTTCAGAGGTATCTAAATCTTTTACTATTTTAAAAACTCACCACTTTGGTATTTATGGATTATTCCCAAGACTTTTGGTATTTATCGAACAATCACATATCTCTGCTTATTTATAAAAGCGCTAAAAAAAGTATTTACCAAAAGACCCACATCTTTAATATTTGTCAAAATGCCACCAAACTTTCGTTATTAATAAACCATCCCATATCGTTTTGTATTATTTACAGACGTGCCCTTAAAAAAGGACCAGCATCTTGTGATATTTATGAAACGCGTCAAAATTTGTTATTTACTTCACGTCCCCATATCTTCAGTTATTTAGAGAACTGCCCAATTATTTTTACCTTTACAAAAGACATACATATTATGCACCATGACTTCTGTTATTGTTGCTTTTTTTTTTAAAGTGATAGACTTAGGAACAAAGTAATCTGGTGGTTTTTACGGTAAGTGTTTCTTTTTTTTTTTTTCAAAAACATCTGAATTTGAATCTAACAAATAACTCAAGTTTACATTTAATTTGTGTTCCAACTAGTGCGACTAATTTATTAACTATATGAAAAAAAAACAAAAACAATATGCCCCAAGACAAGACTTTTGCTGTTCTTTACCAAACAGCCCCAGATCTATTGACATGTAAGAATGCGCTAGAACTTTAGTTATATATAAGTGCCGACATCATTTTTTTTATATATTTGAAGCAAATAAGGTTTGTATCAAAAAAATAGAATCATAATGCACTAAAGATCGTAGCAAACGCAATTCAATTCCAAGAAGGAACTTCTAGAAACCCAATACTATCGAAAATTAGAGTACTTTAAACTCTACGTAAAGGTGGTTTTTACTTATTCAATGGAACGTGAGATCAGAACAATGCAGGATGCGAAAGAGCAACGAGTAAAGTTGATTCCATTACCAAACATCGCTTGCATTGATCTCGAAAAGCTAAGACTTTGGGTTGTCTCATGTCCTTTAGCAAGTTTCTCCTCCCTGAGATGAAAATGCAATGGTTTCTATTACGGCTGGGCATTTTATCCAATCCGAATTAATCTAATCTAAACTGTTCTGAAATAATCTGAACCAAATCTGATCCAAAAATTTATAAAATCCAAACGATTCTAATTTTTTTAAGTTTGGGTTTTGGTTTAAATCTGAACCGAGCCCGAATAATAAAAAAATCCGAAAAATCCGATTTAATTTTAAATAAAAATAAATTATTATTAATTATATTAAAA
>KE151007.1:269670-285184 GCA_000411095.1 Aethionema arabicum
AAATAAAAATAAATTATTATTAATTATATTAAAAATAATAATGTGTAGATTAAAAAAAATAATATTCAAAAAAACTAATGTTTTGAAGATTATAAGTGTAATTTCTATTTGTTCTTGTGTGATTATGGTTTCGATCCGATTTGAAATGTGATTATGGTTTCGATCCGATTTGAAATCCAAACCAATCCAAACTCTAGGATCCGAATGGATTGACTCTTTTTAAATCCGAAACCCGAAAAATCTGAACCGAAGTAAATTTAAAATCCAAGTGCTTCGACTCTTTAAAATCCAAAAAACCCGAAATCCAAAAAATCCGAACTCAACTACCCGAATAATCTGAACGCCCAGACCTAGTTTCTATAATTAGCAGAAACATCAAAAACAAGCATATAAAAGATGAGAAAAAACGAGAAAGAAATGAAACCTGTAAATTATGGGATTCAGATTTGTTGCCATTGTTGGATTTTGCAATGGTGTTGTTTTTTTCTATGTGTTTCCCTTTGAATGAGAAATTGAATTTAGAAGTTGTTGATACATGAGGAGCTGACCCTCCAAAGCGTTTTGAAGCAAGATCAAGGCGTTCGATCATTCGTGTAACGCCAGCTATTCCTGCATTCATCTCACGTTGTACTCCTTTGCTTA
The DNA here is from genome assembly GCA_000411095.1 of Aethionema arabicum. Lineage (NCBI taxonomy): Eukaryota > Viridiplantae > Streptophyta > Magnoliopsida > Brassicales > Brassicaceae > Aethionema > Aethionema arabicum. Next base: position 270,313 of record KE151007.1, read on the forward strand.
GTTCTTTCACCGAGTTGTTGCGGGCAAGTAGCTTCTCTTTAAGACCTTGTTTGCTTTTAGAGATTGATTCTTTGTACCTACAGAGTATGTCAGATCAGTTATTAGTAACTTCTGGACAAATGAATTCTCATCAGTGTGTAGGAGAGAGAGTGAGATTGGTATGTACTTCACGGAAGCAGCAGCTAGCTTGGATTTAATGGCTTCTGGAAGAGAGGATGTCTCAGGTGGATTTGGACTTTGAGATGGAGAAAGTGTAGGGGAGATTCTGATTACAGATACAAGAGAAGATGAAGTTAATGTTAATCAGGGTTAGGTGAGTAATAAGCTGCATAATGCCCCAAAAAAAAACCCTACAGTTTCACGGTTTAGTCGAAAAAACCTCACAGATTTAAGTTGGCCAGCAAAACCATATTTTTTACCAAAAACCCCCATAGTTTAACCGATGAAAAAACCTCACAGATTTAAATTGGTCAACAAAATCATCTATTTGACCAAAAAAACCCTATAGTTTAGTGGAAAAATCCTCACAGATTGTTGACCAATTCAGATCTGTGGAGTTTTTTTGATTAAATGCCGTAGAGTTTTTTTTTTTTGTTGCAAATGATCCCTTTTGTGAATTATATATCATTTCATCATCCTATAGCTACGGGTGAAATAGGAGAGACAAACCAAGCACATAGAAACCACAAACATCATGAAAGCTAATTAAAGATAAGCCGGGATGCACGAAAAAACTTCAATTTGTACTTGATTTGGGTATGTCAATACCTGGACACATCGTTGCTAGCTGCAGGAACATAAGAGTAACCAGAGGCAGGAGATGAGGTGATTGAGCCAGGACTCAAACAAGGGCTTGAATTTTGATGTCCACCATAGGAAATAGCAGAGGAGGTGTAATCCAAATTGGACATATCAGTAGAATCAATCATCGCAGGGTCATTGGATGAAACCATACTTGAGGATCTTTGACTCTCCCTTCTGGCAAGTAAATAAGGTCTGTGGACTGCATCAGTGAGATGCCTCAAGAATTGTTCATTAAAGCTGCTAAACTGCGATTCCTCCATGAAAAAACATTTCATTATTTAGTTAACTACTAGAACAAGAACTCTTGGATTTAATGGATAACACAAGATACTTTACAAACCTCGTCTGAACGAAAATCATCAAGAGAGTCATAAATGGATCTAGAGGGGGGTGAAGATATGTTCCTGGATTTCAACAGCCTCTCTTTTTCCACAGAAGCCAAAAGCTCTTGGCTACAAGAGGAGCCAACGCTTTTAAAACTTAACTGCGACTAAGTATCTTTGAATTGTACTTATTTCTAGCCACACAGATCAGTAATGAATAAGATGATTACCTAACAGGATCACTCAGAACAAACAACTGCCAGCAAATAGGGCATTCTTTGCTTCTTTGTGACCTGTGGAGTTCCAAAAACAAACAAGTCTTTAATTGATTAACAAAAACACAAGATTCAAATCTTACAAAGCTAGAGAGAGCAAAAATAGTTTAAGAACTAGATGTGACATAAGCTGAGGTACCACTCAATGATGCACTGAAGATGATACTCGTGTTTGCAACTTGTGACCTGAAACGGTTAGCATTGGATTATCAGAAGTGTAGCAACATTGAATAATGAACTAAAACATCATAAGAAAGAACGCAACATGTTTATTTAGATTCAATAAGGAAGCGAATAATCAATAGAACAATCATTGACATTTGCAGAAACATTTTTACAACGATCGGCCAAGAGAAATTGGAGACTGATAATCAATCGATCTCAAATTTATCTCAAGCTGAAACCAAATCTACAATCACAGAGATATAACAACACAAAAATTCCATGTTACAATCCAATTTATACCAGATGTCAACAAGAAAGAGATCGTAAAACCTAGTCAAATACACAACAGCTAAGAGAGAAAGTGAGAAAGAAAATCTAACAGTGGCAGGATCCTGGAGAGTAAAAGCTTCGAGACAGATGCTGCAAGCGTCGCCATCGTCTTCATTTGAAGGTACGAAGGCGGAGGAAGACGAACAGCCAATGGCGGAGTTGAAAGGGGATTGGGACATATTGAAAGCAGAACTGTAAGTGAAATTGGACATTGTTGGAGATAAACGAAGAGGAAGAAGAGAAGGTGAAGATGAAGATAGAGATGCAGATGAAGATGGTGGAGAGGAGGTAAGGATAGAAAAAGAAGACTGAGAAGTCAAAGCAAAGAATAATGGAGGCTGATCTCCAAAAGTCGTGAGAGAGAAAAAAAGTTGCAGAGAGAGAGAGTGAGAGAGAGAAAGGGGCAGAAAACTTCGATTCGACTATTCTACTTTTACTTTTTCTCAATTTTTTATTTCAAGTTTGTTACCTCTTCTATTGGGATTAAACCGGTTAATGGTTTGGTTTCGGTTTACTTTTGTAGATTTTATTTGTTTAATAAGGAACTAGAAAAAAAAATCGTGGTTTGGTTTCATTCGGTTAAGTTTTATAATTTAAGTTTGGTTTGGTTAGTTTTTTTTTCATTTTAAATTAATAAATAAACGATTTTTTTTCTCAATATTAGATGGATTTAATATGATCACGTCTTCTTTTTCCCCAGACATAATAAATTTTGATTTTGTAAATTAAATTAATCTGGGGACAAAAATTAAATTGGTGTAATATGTAAATAAAAAAAAAATGTAGGTTACACAAAATAAAAACATGTTCAACTTCATGCAAATAATGCATAGCAAGAAAAATTAGATTTGGTTGATAGCATCAAATAGGATCGGGCATAGAAATGAGAATTGAAGAATTGAACTGAACCAACCCGAGAAGAAAGTTCAGTTTGGTTCATGTTCTAGTGAAAAGTATTTATTAGATTTTAATTTTGGAATCTATAGATTTTCAGATAGTAACCGGATCTGAACCAATATCCATTAGGTATACGAAACTAATCATATTTTTTTTAGGTATTTTTTTGAGTTTTCGGGTGGTTTTTTGATTTTTCGACTATTTTTCGGATTTTTTTTTATCAAGTATTTGATCCGGAACCGAACAAAAACTAGAACCAAAACTAAATCGAAATCTTAAAAAATGAAATAGATCTTATAATCATGAAATCGAATAACCGAAAATACTAAATCGGAACCAAATAGATACCAAAATGTCCAACCTTAACATCAAATCTTATATATTATTATCGTGGAAATTATATATCTAACTTAAAATTCAAGAAAAGATTACTCACGCATCATAATTACAAAACGAAAGATCGAAGAAATCAAAAGTAGCTTGATGCAAAAAAAAAAATCGGTTGAACAATTGTAAAAATATTATCACTCAAACTTCTAATAATTATATAACAAATATTTTTGAAAGATAATATAAAACTAAGATTTCTAAACATGTTATGTTAAATCGTAAAAACATTAAAATATACCCATTTTAATCAATGGGATCAGATCTTATCAACTTTTTTCATCTTTAAAAATTTTATCAATTAATTTTTTTTGAATGGTTGATTATTCAGTAAGTAATATTTAAGTTTGGTCTTCAATTTTCGGAGGTCCCAAACATTAACCAAAATATTTGTATTATAATAAATCATATCAAATAATACAATATTGAGATGAGAGAATTTATTAATGATATTATTTAATTACAAAAGCAGAAGTATTGGAGGTGGATTCCACTTAATGATTGTATTTTTGTAACCTTACAAGTAAGCAATATTCGTTATCAAATAATTATATGTTTACTATTGATAAAATAGTTTTTTTTTTATAGATTAAATTTTTTTTATAACAGACAATTTATATTTATAATAGCCAGACATTCATATTGTAAATTAAAAATTATAAGCTACTATAATTTATTTACATTTTTTGTTCTTTTTATTTATGATTAATAACGCAATCAGTACATCAATATACATATACTTAATCATTAAAAACAAAATTACAACATCTAATTTGATTACTCGTAAAATTAACCTAAATATTTGTATGAGTTTATAGTATCTTGTATAATTTATATTTAAAGTTCAGTTAATATCATCCTTTTGTAAATAGAGTAAATAAACTTTTAAGTTTTCTATATACGGCTAATTAGTATCCACGTCTTTAAATGTGTCGATCTTGTTTTGGTTATGTCGATTCGTAGAATTTATGGTTAATTTGACATCACCCGTAATTTTTCGGCATTGTTTAATGTATTAAATTAATGCTCATAATAAATAAAATATCAATTTAACATTTAGATTTCTTAGTCATTTTCTAAAAAACGAATTAGAAAACTATTAAGAAAAAAAGAATGCAGTGAACAAACCCAATCTATCCCGTTCTGATATGAAAATTCTTTTAATTTAGTTTTTTTTTAAATTCAATTTTTTTTCAATTTGATTTTATAATCTCTTTTATCAATAAACGGTTAATTCTCATAAAATTTTTCACGTTAAAAAATTATGTATTCGAAATCATTGGTTTGGGTAGCGAAAAAGAAGAAAGAATAAAAAAAAATTAGGTTTGTAGGAGTGTTTAATTTTCGAAAAAAAAACGGATGATTTTCGCGTAAAATCGCGATTTAAGGTTACAAAAATGTTTTTTTTCATCGATTTAGCTAAACGCATTAATAGTTTATTGACAGAAAGGTTAGAAACTCAAATTGACAAAATTGATATTTAAAAAACTAAATTAAAAATTAGGGACTTTCACATTAAAACCGAATAGATTTGAGATCATTTCACTCCAATAAAAAAAACTTATAATTTGATTATAACCGTTTGTCTTCCAAGTTTTTCCTGTAACAATGGAAAAAAAAAGCAAAATTGTATTAGTAGATATCAGGAATTTAAATAGTTAGACGACAAAAAAAAAAATAGTTAATTATGTGGGTTAAAACAAAAAAAGTTAAATGTGTAATTAGGTTGATTCCACCGGTCACTCATGAGTCAAAATTCCAGTGAAAAAAAATGCGAAATTTGCACAAACACTTGAAAAGACAAGTACGAAACTTTATTTGGATTACAAGTCCAAAGAGCGTGCGTAGTCTTACACCAAGCAAAACACCATATGGGCACCTAGCCCTCTCCTATCGTCTTCTACCCTCTTCCTCCTTCTGATTTAAAGCTTCTTTTTCTAGGTAAGAACTCTAGCCACCATTAAAGTTTACTCCTTTTCGTTATTTTCGTTCTCGATCATATGCTAATTGCTTCCATAGGTTTCTCCTACACCTCTCAGATTCTATCTTCTTCATTTTATTGTTGAAATTTTCCTCAATTTTGGTTTCAGAATTCAGATTTCTTGAACCGGTGTAATCTGGGAGCAAAAATGGTTGTACTAGGGAATGTTTCCGCAGCGAATTTGCCTTGTCAGAACAGTGTTTTTGATGGGTTTACATCTAAAAGTAGTGATTTAATGGGGCAGTGCTTCAGATTCTCTACTTCTCAAACCCTTAAAACAAGAACAAGGAGGAGTTCTAGTCCTTTACAGGTGTGAATCTTGAGAATTTGTTTTTGTAGTACTAAAAGTGTTGTTTTTTGATTAAAAGATGAAATTGTTCTTGGGTTGTTATATTCTGTACAGGTAGTTTGTGTTGATTATCCAAGACCAGAGTTAGAAAACACTGTTAATTTCTTGGAAGCTGCAAGTTTATCTGCATCTTTTCGTAGTGCTCCTCGTCCTAAAAAGCCTTTAAAAGTTGTAATTGCTGGTGCTGGTATGTCTTCATTTCTTGAAAAAACCTTCAAATTTGTTACTTTTTGTGTTATCAAAGATGCTAAATAGGTTTTTTCACGGTGTTTAACATGAGGATTTTGGTTTAATTGGCTTCTAATAACGTTTTCCAGGGCTTCTTTAAGTATATAGTTTATGTTATATTGAAGCTTTAGCTCTCGAATCATCGCAGGATTGGCTGGATTATCGACTGCAAAATACTTAGCTGATGCAGGTCACAAACCTTTATTGCTTGAAGCAAGAGATGTTCTTGGTGGAAAGGTATTTGACTGTCTATATATGTATGCGTCTTACTCGTTTCTTTACTCTTCAATCTTGAAAATGAAAGATCTATTACAGAAAACAAGAACTCTTTATGTTCTTTGGATCTTGAGTTAGGTTCTTGTTTGTTCAGTTTTAGCAAGTCTTAGATCTGTTATTGCATAGCATGATGTTAAAGTTTGTGTTCCTCCAGATAGCGGCATGGAAGGATGAAGATGGTGATTGGTATGAAACTGGTTTACATATATTCTGTAAGTCCAAAGTTCATATCTTCTCCATTTCTCCCCATAGAAAATGTTCATGAGACCGTTGATTTTTGGGAATTTTGGATTCATATACATATTTGATTTTACAAATTTGTGTCCTGGGCTCGTATAATCGATAGCAGCGTAGATATATCTATTTGCAAAGTGAAGTGACACATACAATAACATGATATTTAAGCCATTAAGTAAATCTCGAAAGTTTGTGACATTGAAATTGAAAAGAAAGCTATCTAGATCGGTCCATTGTATGCTAAGTTCAATGATTTTTGTAAACTGGGCCATCAAATTTCAAGAATAGTATTAAACATTAGCCTTGTTTCTTTAGATTCCTTCTTTACTTGAACAATTTCATAAAAATGGAGTATGTTCGTTATTAGCACTAGTCTTATTTTATAAGTTTCACCATCAATTTGAAGAAAAATTGTATAATAAAAGCTTATTGTTAATGAAAATTTGTTTTGTTTTGTGTTTTTTGTTCTGTTCTTTGTTTTCTTAAGTAAAGTGTTTTACTTTTTGTGTTGATTCTGTTCATATTTTGTGTTGGAAGTTGGTGCTTATCCAAATGTACAGAACCTATTTGGAGAACTTGGGATCAATGATCGGTTGCAATGGAAGGAACATTCGATGATTTTTGCTATGCCGAGTAAACCCGGAGAATTTAGTAGATTTGATTTCCCAGAGGTTCTTCCTGCACCTTTAAACGGTAAGAAGAATAAGCATACTCTTCATATCGGCCTCTCTTTAATAACCGGGTTTTTTAAACCGAAATCTCTTTAATTATAGTATAATTAAGGGACTATGGTATTGTAGACCCTAAATTTATCACCTTTTGGTGAAAAAACCCCTCAACTATCAAAAATATTTTTTTAAACCCTGAACTTTGACAACCGGGTTATTATGGTTAAATTCTATGTTCAATGTTTAATTTTGATTTAAAAGACTTAAAAAACCCGGTTGTCATAGTTCAGGGTTTAAAAAATCTTTTCGATAGTTGAGGGTTTTTTTCACCAAACAGAGATAGTTCAGAGTCTAAACTACAATATCCCCTTTATATTACTGAACTGTTCATCTCTGGTGGATTTACTTTGCAGGTATATGGGCTATTTTACGAAACAACGAAATGCTGACATGGCCGGAGAAAATAAAGTTTGCTATTGGACTGTTACCAGCTATGGTGGGAGGTCAGGCTTATGTTGAAGCTCAAGATGATTTATCAGTTAAAGAATGGATGAGAAAACAGGTAAAATATGCTATTTGACTTCACTTATCGATGTTTTTTCGCCTTTTTCTCAAATTTTTCTCATCAGGTAAAGTGCAGATTTTAATGAATTGTTCTTCTTTAGGGTGTACCTGATCGTGTAACTGACGAGGTTTTTATCGCCATGTCGAAAGCATTAAACTTTATAAACCCTGATGAACTATCTATGCAATGCATTTTGATAGCTTTGAACCGATTTCTTCAGGTTTGATATTATTCTTACCCATCTTTTTTTTTAAACTTTATTGGTCTAAAAAATCATCTTTTTTTCTCAAATCTACCTTTCAAGAATCTGATTATGGCAAAACAAAAAAATTCCGGCAGTTTTGCTGTTTAGCCGAAAAAACTACAGAGATTTGAATTGGCCAAAAAAAATTTTCGGTACCCGTTCAGTTTCGGTTTGGAACTTTCGGTTATTCAATTCTTCGGTTCCATGACTATAGGATATGTTCGGTTCTTTGAAGATTTCGGTTCAGTTTGGTTCGGGTTCGGATACTTGATAAAAAATCTGAAAAATACCCGAAAAACTGAAAAATTACTCGAAAAATCGAAAACATACTTGAAAAAACCGAAAAAATACCCAAAAAACAAATAAGAAAACCCGAAAAACCAAAAAAATACTCGAAAAAAAAGTATGTTTACTTTGGGGTACCCAACAGATTCCGGTTACTATCCGATATCCATGGATCCCGAGTTTAAGATCCATTAGATACTTTACGCCGGAACCAGAAATGAACCGAACATTTTTTTGGTTTGGGTTCGGTTCGGTTCTTTGGTTCCGGTTTTTATGTCCAGTCCTACTTGGTAGTCATAACGTTTATAAGCTGTAACAGAGTGTTTTGAAGAAACTATAGATGTTTTCGACAAAACTGTAGGGTGTTTTTGACCCAAAAATAAAATAAAAGGTCTTTTTTGGTCAATGAAAATTTGTGAGGTTTTTTCGGTTAAACAGCAAAAAAGCTCATGATCTCTTGAAATTGTAGCAGTTATAAGCTATAACAGATTGTTTTCAACCTGCAATTTAACAGGAAAAACATGGTTCAAAGATGGCATTTTTGGATGGTAATCCCCCAGAAAGACTTTGTATGCCAATCGTTGATCATATTCGATCATTAGGCGGCGAAGTACAACTCAATTCAAGGATTCGTAAAATCGAGCTCAACGATAATGGCACAGTTAAAAACTTCTTACTCACTAATGGAACCATTGTAGAAGGAGATGCATACGTTTTCGCCGCTCCAGGTTTTACTTCTACTCGAATTCTCATAGATTTTTAACATTTTATTGGCGTTCCCCTGATATGTTGCGTTTATGTTCTTGGTGTAGTCGATATCTTGAAGCTTCTTTTACCAGATCCATGGAAAGAAATACCGTATTTTAAAAGATTGGAGAAATTAGTTGGAGTACCGGTTATAAATGTGCATATATGGTTAGTATAAAATCGAATCCTTTTTCTTGTTCTTCGGCGCGTGAGATCACTTGCAGGTTTTTATTTTTTTTAATGAACTGATATTTGCAGGTTTGATCGGAAATTACAGAACACATATGATCATTTACTCTTTAGCAGGTGAAATTTTCTTATCTTTATTGGTCTTAAAAGTCTATACACTTAAAAGAAGCAATGTTCAAGAAATCGCTAGGAGTTAGTCGGGAAGTGGTAGAGGCCTAGCGTCTAGAACGACTAGTCGGGATGTTTAGGGTTTAGATGTTAAAGAAATAATTTAACTATATTCAATGAATAATTTAACTACGATAAGGATACATAAAATTTTGGAACATTGCTAAAAAGGCTCATACTTTGCTGAATTTTGAGCTATAAATTTCATCAAAGTTCTCTTTTTTTTTTTTTTTTGCAGAAGTAACCTTTTAAGTGTANTGTATACGCCGATATGTCGTTAACTTGCAAGGTAAAAACTCAGTTTTTAAACTATGAATCCATCACAAAAGATTCATAAATTTTTAACATTTTGGAGTAAACATTTTTCAGGAATATTACGATCCGAATCGATCAATGCTCGAGTTAGTATTTGCACCAGCAGAGGAATGGATATCGAGGAGCGAAACCGATATAATAGATGCAACAATGAAAGAACTCGAGAGATTATTTCCCGACGAAATCGCGGTTGATCAAAGTAAAGCTAAGATTTTGAAGTATCATGTTGTTAAAACTCCAAGGTTAGCTTTAAAATTTAGAATCTTGGAATTGAAAAGTTTTTCAGTTTGAATTGAGAATTTGAGTGAATTATGATGGAAAAAAATGCAATGAACAGATCTGTGTACAAGACAGTTCCGAGCTGTGAACCGTGTCGTCCTTTACAGAGATCACCAATAGAAGGATTTTACTTAGCTGGAGATTACACTAAACAAAAGTACTTAGCTTCCATGGAAGGAGCTGTTTTGTCTGGAAAATTCTGCTCACAAGCTATTGTTCAGGTAAATAACTACTAATTCTTTTTAAAAGTTTAAAGAAAATTTACAAAAAATACACTTTTTCATGATGAATTTGTAAAAATACACAAATTCATTAGTGCATATAAAAAATGGACAATGGTAAAATTAACTACAAGCTTTATTGATTTGGTGAAAAAACCATCAATTTTCCAAATAGATTTTTAAACCCTAAATTTTGATAATTTGAGTGTTTGAAACCCTGAACCTTAATAATCAAGTTTTGTAAACTAAAATTTCAAATTTAAACTTGAAATTATAGTTTAATTAATCTAAATTTGAAATATATTTTTTTTTGTTAAAGTTTGAAACAATGATTTAATTTGATATTCAAAGTTTAGGTATAATTGAAAAAATCTCGTAGAGTTTAAAAAACCCGATTTTCAAAATTCATGGTCTAAAAACCATTTTTTAAGTTGAGGATTTTTTTTTCACCAAATCAACAAACTTCATGGTTTGTTTTACCATATTCCCTACAAAAAATACTCATTTCAGGGACTCGAGTATTTTTTGCAAATACACTCATAAAAAGTGTATGTTTTGCAAATCTTCAATTTAAAATAGAGGTGGACACGGAATGGATATCTTCAAATTTAGAAAAAAATTAGTATACATTAATTATCTAATTTTCTAAACTCGAAATTGCATTACCAAATTTGAATTCATTATACGAATTTGACAATATTAAAATATGGGATTTTTTAAAAATACACAAACATGTGTATGGGTATAAAAAGATGAGAAATTGACTGTTTTAGACTATTGGTGGGTTTTTTTTAGTTTTTTAGACCAAAAAACTAACTTTTTGTTTTATACACATTTGGGTTAATGGAAAGACTAAACTATCCTTCCATACATCTAGAAATCTTTTTAGTTGACCTAATGGAGGGTTTAGGGTTTAGGATAAATAAATTATCGTGGCATTACCGTCATTGTTCATTATGTGGTGTCTATAAAACTAAAACTGGATTTCAAATGTCTATAATAGTCAAAAGTCATATGAAATGTTTATTTTGCTAAATTTCTCTATAAAAAGATAAGTAAAAATTTAAGGAATATTTTTGTGGATACATTTTAAAGTTAATTAGTGTGTACCTTTGCGGCTTTGGGGATATATTTTTTTTTTCATATTTTTGTATTTCATAAAATTTCTAAAATTTTTTGAGTTCAAAAATATTCTAAAATTTAATCTAGATAATTGAAAGAATTTATGGAAAAATCCTTAAAACTTTATTGTTTATGTAAAATGTAGAATAATGAGTAAAAAAAATATAGAATAATTATTCAAATTTAAGCGATTACAAAATTTCTTATACAAATAAAATGTAACGAATTTAAAATATTATTTTTGTTGTTGTGTAGGATTATGAGCTGCTGGCTGAGTTGGGACTTAGAAAATTGAGAGAGGCAAGTATTTCATGAAAAAAGAAACATATTTATTGTTTGTACACCAAAACGTACCATAACCTATTTAATATTAAATATTAAATACGAATAGTACATGATCTCACACATTTCACATTTTATTTTGTAATATTTATAAAATGTGATGAAAGTGAGATCTTTTATACAAGTGAATTGAAATTATTTTATACAAGTGATTTGGAATGAAACTATTAAAATATTAATTTTCGTTCATTTTTGTAATGAAAGTGATTTGGAGAATCTCAAAAATAGATTAATTGTCTTGACAAAAGAAAAAGATTTATTCTAACTTTTTCTAAAACTACGTTAGTTGGTTGTATTTTGTAAAAAATACATTTCTTTTTGGTTTTAATTGACAAAATTATTTTTAATAAAAAAAAAATCATAGTCCAGTGGACAAGACGGTTAAATTGAAATTGTTTTATACAAGTATAATTAGTAGAATAGTATTTTTGAAAAATACATTTAAATTAGTGTAATTTTGAAGAAAAAAAACGTTTTAATTAGTGTATCTCTTAAAATATGTCAAGTGATTTATCATGTTTGTTTTCAAAACCTTTTTATTTAAATTCTTGATACTTAGAAAAAAAAGAATAAAACTTTATCCATTTCATTTTAATAGTTTTAACAAAAAAATTTGAATTTTGAATATAACAAATTTCTTTCTTTTCTTTTTAAAATTTTTTATTGTTCCCTATTTTTAAAAAAAATAGAAATAATTTATCCTTTCAAATATTATATTAATATATGTGTATTTACCAAAAATATTTTATAAAAATAAACTTTATGATACTTGCCGACCACCAATTTCTCCACTATGCCTAGACTTGTAGGGTCTGAAAAGTTGCTTGCAAGTCACGTGAGCAGTGAGCTAATACATTAAACCACACCATCCTTTTCATTTTTTATACAAACATTTCTAGTAGGACCCAAATTATCTATAACCAATAGTATCGATTTTTCTTCTTCTTGTTTTTAAAAAAAAAAATTCAAAAAATTCTAGTTTGATAATATTCTATGATCATGGGGTTTTAACAAGTGTTAATTCTACATTTACTAGATATAGAACACAACAGAATCTAAGTTTACAAAAGAAAAAAAAACACAACATAATCTATTTCCATGAACTAATAAAAGATTAATCTGAATTTGCATAATGCTCCATATACGAATAGCAGAGCCGTTCGTGGTTATCAAATGCCCTAATCGATAAAAAAAAATGTACCATATTTTGTAATTAGAGTTTATTAAAAAAAAAATTAAACACAATTTTTTTTTGATTTGGATTCTAGGTAATTTATCTATCTTGCCTATGCCACCATACTCACAAATATTCTCATTTTTTTCATTATTTATATCTTACCACAAATTAATATTATCATTTTTTTATAGTGAAAATAAAACAATTCATAAGGTTTATGGTAAAAAAAACCTTCTAAAATATGCGATTAACAAAAAAAAATTCTATTAAAATAAATCCTCAAAAATGTAATTTGCCAAATTTCCCCAAAAAATATTCTATAAAAAAAGATAAAATAAAGGGAATTTTGCACCTTTACACATCACAAAGTCTCTTTTGCAGAAATACACATTGCTCTTTTTTTTTTAAATGCAGAAAAGATATGATAAATAGCAGATTACGTTTATATCCTTTTACATTTTAACCTAATGTGCTTTTAACTTTTTACACTATCTTCCACTTTTACCATTTTGCGCCGTTTGAGTATTTGAAACACAGAGAAGTTGGGTTTTGGCAATTTAGACGACGATTGAAGGGGACGGCGACTTGAAGCAGCACGACGACGGCGAGATAAAATTTCGACGACGGTAAGGTCTCTTCTCGTGTTAGGGTTTGTTTCTGGGCATTGCTAGGGTTTTGATTTTTGGGGATTTTTGGGCATCGGTAGGGTTTGAACGAGTTTTTCATGGGTTTTGGATTTTAGGGTGTTTGTAAAGGGATTTCGGGGCTAAAAAGCAACTTGGGTCGCTGATTTTGTGTTTATTCGACAACTAGAGTTGGACAAATTCCAGATTTTGTTGTTTTTGTAGAAATGAAAATAGATTTTGTGGCTAATGTCGTTGTTTTTGAAATATGCAGGTACGATGAATTCAAACGGGGAAGAAAATCCGGCGGGGGTAAGAGTCGTAGACTATAACCTCTTTATGATAGCATATTTGCGCATAGTAAGACTTTATGATATCATATAAGTGCAATTAAACCTTTGATGATAGCATATAACTGCATATTAACCATTTTTTTAGCAATTAAACCGTTGATGTTAGCGTATAACTGCATATTAACCATTTGTGATATCAATTAAACATTTTATGATACCATATAACTGCATTTAAACCTTTTGTGATAGAATATTAATGCATATTAAGACTTAATGATAGCATAGAAGTACAATTAAACTCTTTATGCTAGCATATAACTGATTATTAAATCTTTGTGATATCTATTAAACCCTTTATGATAGCATATAACTGCATATAAACCCTCTGTGATAGGAATTAAAACCTTTATGATAGCATATAACTATTTATCAACTCTTTGTGATATCTATTAAACCCTTTATGATAGCATATAACTGTATATATAAACCCTCTGTGATGGAAATTAAACCTTTTATGATAGCATATAACTGTATATAAACCATCTGTGATAGAAATTAAACCCTTTAGTGTAGCATATAACTGCATATTAACCCTTGGTGATAGTATATTAACCCTTTATGATCGCATATAACTGCATAATAAACCTTTATGATAGCATATAACCCCTTATGATAGCATGTATCAATGATTGGAATTAACACTCTCTACACGTTTATGATAGCATAAGTGGTTTATAAACGGTTATAACAAAATATAAACCATCATATAACAGCTTATGATATCGTTTTAGACGATGTAATAAACAGTTATAAAGAACCTTACATCATAATACAAGAAGCATATATTGGTAAAAAAGTAAATTAAATGATATTGTAACTACAATCAGTTATAAGATATCATATGACAGTTTATGATACAGTTATAAGACATCATATGCTTCATTATACACCTTGTCATAAAATGTTATATTGAGGTTAATATCACCTTATAATTCTCCCTATGGTAGTCAGTTATAACCCAACAAATAACAGCTTATAATTTATTTTGTGACAGACCTTATAACATTATAATGTTTCGCAGTTTACAGTAACTTCAAGGTTAAGTGCGAAAAGTTAAAAGATCCAAAAGTTAAAAGATCCAAAATCAGTTTAACGAACACATAAGAACACATCAAGACTTGACATTGCAAATGGAAGATTTCCAGCCAACATAAAAACACAGATTTGCAAAATAGAGATAGAAGAACCCCTCCAATGAAATGGAGAAACATAAGCTGGATTTTAGCTCAAATAACGAAAACTAAAAGATAAACAGAGAAAAACACAGATTTGCAAAATAATCCCTAAACTCAGAAATCAACATCAAAAGAAGAACAGAAATC
>KE151007.1:292216-319043 GCA_000411095.1 Aethionema arabicum
TTTAAAATCAAAATCAAATCATAAACAACAAGCTAAAACTTTAATTTCGAAATTAAACAAAAAAGTATACTATAAATTTGATATTGAACTTTAATTTTGAAATTATGTCTAAATTTTAATAATTAGATTTTTAAAATCAAAATCAAATCATAAACAACAAGCTAAAACTTTAATTTCGAAATTAAACAAAAAAGTATACTATAAATTTGAATTTATTAAAGTGTAATTGTAAACTTAAATTTGTAATTTTGGTTTAGAAAACATGGTTTAAAATTTTTAAAAACTCCATTATCAAAATAAGATCTAAAAAAACCTATTTTAAAATTTGAAATATTTTTTCGATAAAAAAAATAATTCAAATTTTAAAATAGCATAATCCCTTCATTCGTTGTTTCTTTGTAGCTAACCTTCATCTAAACCGGTTTGTAAACCCCTAAACCGGTTTGTAAGCCCCTAAACCGGGTTGTAAACCCCTTAACCGGTCTTTAAACCCCTAAACCTCAAATCGAGCTTAACCAAATCGAATTCAGAGTAAACCGGATCAAACCAAAGAATCCCTTCCCCACAAAAAAATGACCATCTGTTAACTCAGAGAAAGTCACAAGCTTTGTAGCCAAGACTGATGGAGAATCTGACGACACAATTCTCCCACAGGGCAACGCTACAGAAGCCACCTTCACTATGGAAGTCGAACATAAAGTTTCTCTCTTTCACAAAACCCTATTCAAGACCAGGTTTGGTCGGCTTATCCTCTTCCTTGTGCCACCTGTCAGTCAATGGTCACGCCGATGACACGCCGCAACCTACTTTGGTTCTCTCAGATAGCTACCACCATAACCGATTTCTCAGTTCCTTTCTCCGGCGGCTTGGCCGGTCTGGTTCGTGTCCTCTGCAGCTGCTTCAGGAAGATGGAGATTGGAGCAAAGACCAATTTTGGGCCGTTGTTCGTTTCCTCCGTCACAACTCGAGACTCCATGAGATTCTCCCTGTAATTTTCCTATACCCATTTCTTCATACACACACACATATATATATGCATGTCTTTTACTTCTTAATTCTGTCTAAAGTCTTCGAATTTGGTCTGATAAAGGCATTCTCCTCAACCCATACCTCAAAAAACCTTAAAATAAGGTTTCTGGTTTCTAATGGATACCTTAAAAATCTTATTTTTTGGGTTTTAAATAGTAAAAACCTCAAATTTGAGGTTTCGTTTTAGTTTATATATTGTAGTCTTCCATTTTGGTTTATGTAGTTATATAACTCACAAATTTGAAACTTATCATTAGAATAAAACACTAAAAAACCACAAATTTGAAGATTAATGAACCTTAAATGTGAGGTTTCCATTGGAGATGCTCTAAGTACATAGGAATAGTTATGGTGGATTTGTAAGAGATATTGAAAATAAAGGAAGATTCTTTTGATTGCAGCTTTTTGAAATGTGGAAGGAAATAGAGAATTCTCGAATAAACGAGGCCAATTTCGAGAAGATTATATGTTTGTTATGCAATGAAAGCTTGATGAAGGAAGCCATTAAAGCTTTTGAAGCTATGAATGATCATGAGCTTAATCCATCTCTAGAAATCTACAATTCAATCATCCATGGTTATGCTAATGAAGGCAAGTTTGAGGAAGCTATGTTGTACCTAAAGAAGATGAAAGAAAATGATGTGTTACCTGTAACAGAGACATATGATGGTTTAATTAAAGCATATGGGAAATGGAAAATGTTTGATGAGATTGTTTTATGTTTAAAGAAGATGGAATCTGATGGTTGCATTCGCGACCATGTTACGTATAATCTGCTTATACGCGAGTTTTCGCGAGGAGGGTTGTTAAAGAGAATGGAACAAATGTACCAAAGTTTGATGTCGAGGAAGATGACGCTAGAACCGTCTACTTTGGTCTCCATGTTAGAAGCTTACGCCGAGTTCGTGGTGATAGGGAAAATGGAGGAGAAATATAACAAGGTTATAAGGTTTGGGATATCTCTAGATGAGGGTTTAGTTAGGAAATTAGCTAATGTTTATATCGATAACCTTATGTTTTCGAGGTTAGAGGATTTGGGTCGCGGCATTTCTTCGAGAACCCGTGGGAGTGATCTAGCGTGGTGTCTTCGGCTTCTTTGCCATGGCCGTTTAGTGAGTAGGAAAGGTTTGGATTATGTTGTTCAAGAGATGGAAGAAGCTAGAGTTCCTTGGAATGCAACGTTTGCTAACATCGCTTTGTTAGCTTACTCAAAGATGGGAGATTTCAAGAGTATTGAGGGTTTACTCTCGGAGTTACGGAGAAAACATGTGAAGCTTGATTTGGTAAGTGTAGGAATTATCTTTGATCTGAGTTGTGTTGGGTTTGATAGTACTGGAGTTTTTATGGCTTGGAAAAAGATGGGGTTTCTTGATAAGGTTGCGGAAATAAAGACTGATCCATTGGTTCATGTTGCTTTTGGAAAAGGTCAGTTTTTTAGAAGTTGTGAAGAAGTTAATCAGTCTTATGGTATGACTGGAGGAGAATCTAAGTCTTTAACGTACCAGAATCTAATGGAACTTGTGGTTAAGTATCAGAAGACAGTACCTTAGTGCGACTAACTTCGACTTGAAACCTCTTTGAGCTTTGTCCTGACTGATGAGACGACGCAAGATGTCGATAAGCTGCAGAAAGATCTTTTACAGTTAGTGTTGGGTGGTGATTTATGCAAACATCGGTATAAAATTACCAGCTCTGGTCTCAGAAAATACCACTTTACTGTACCTTCTCTCTCGGACCAGTATTGAAGAAGGAGATTGAGGTGATGTTAAGCGTTGAAGTGACACTAAAGGTAAGAGCTTTCTACACATGCTTTTGATAATTCGTCTGAGCAACCGTCTTAAGATTGAATCACTGTAAAATAAATCTGGAATTGCAACCTTGTTTGTACCAAAAACAACTAATAGTTAAACGAGGAGAGTCACAATTTGTATGTTTTGCAGAAACATTTTTTCAATATATGATTACTATCCTGAAAGTAAGACAGTGTTCTATTGCTAGATTACTGGAGACTTGTATCTCGCTATGGTATTAAGAGGCGTACTACTTTGTTTAGTGTTCGTTCTAAAGAACTAAAAGATCAGTATTATGTGAAAATTTGTACCTGAAGAAAGGGTGGTTGTTGTAGAATGCTTCCTGAACTGAGTTGATGCAGTTGATTCATATGATCTTTTGGTTATTGCTGTCTCGAGGTGTAATATGTTCTTCTCTCATGTTGATAATAGCTTGGAGAATTGTTCCATTTCGTCGAGAACTTGTTTCTTCGGGTTATATGTTTCACCTGCAGTTGTGTGTTCAAGTGACTTGGATACCATTAGAGAAATAAGATAGCTGCAGACTTCACTATGATCATGAATTGAGGTAATTGTCAGTGGAACTTGCTCTTCCATGGTTTCATCTTGAATACAAGTCCTGTTCATTTGTTTTTTGCTTGCCTGCAGGATCAATCAATGGGATTATTGTGAGACTCGATGATGTAATCAGATCTGTCTCTATTTGGGAAAATGGTATTTTAGAGTCTAAACTATTTCTTATTGGTGAAAAAAACCCTCAACTTTCAAAATGGTTTTTAAAACCCTGAAACTTTGACAATCGGGTTTTCTAAATCCTACCAAATTTTTAAAATCTAAATTAAATTTTAAACACAAAATTAAATCATAACTCAAAATTTAGCTTAATAATATAATCCAAATTTAGATTAGTTATACTATAATTTAAGTTTAAAGTTGAGATTTTGGTCGAAAAAATTTTGTTATTAAAATTTAGGAGGTTAAAAAACCCGGTTGTCAAAGTTCAAGATTTAAAAAACCATCAAGGAAAAAAAAAACATTTTGAAAATTGAAGGTTTCTTTTTTGCCAAATTAAAATATTTCAGGGTCTAAAATACCATTTTCCCTTACTATTTTTATGTTGCTATGAACAAGACATCTAAATGGAATCTTAAGTGCGTTAACTTACCTGGAATACACGATTCACTGCATTCGCTTGCTCGGAATTCAAGAGCTGAGCCTGCAGAAGCTCTTGAAACAAAATTACTATCTCTCTACTGATATTTGCACCAGTCAGATTTTGAATCATGCTAGAGATGCAAGACTCATCGAACACAGTTCTTAACCACTTTGGCTTGTTTTTGAGTCTTAGAATCGCAACAGTTACATAGACTGCTGGCTTATGGTGGTTCACAAAGTTACTTGACGCCGAACAAGGCATGGCTAAGGACATTGACATTTCCTCTGCGATAAACCTGCACCAAGGACTGGTTTTAAGCATGCCCGCTTCTCCTTCCCACCTTAAAAGTGAGGCCAGACAAATCGCAGAGTTTGTCGCTACTCTTATATCATCATAGAATATAAGACCACCTAAAACAACCTTCATTGATTTCAGGTAACTCGATGAACACCTTAGATATTCATTTTTTATGTCGATTTGGTCTGATAATCCATTGAACAACTCCAGGAGACAATAAGAGGCAGCGAGTTTGATTTCAGGCGTTCCAAAATGCATCAACCTGCACAAATTATGGCAATGGATACAGATTACAGATAACGTTTCCAGGCTGCCTGATGGACCAAAGAAAGATTGCCAGTCCACTGCTTCAGTTAGAACAATCTGCAAGCTAAGGTCTAAAGGGAGTTAGACAGTGAAGACTTAGGATCTAACAGTGTGAACGATTTCAGACGCTACCTTATTAACGAGAAAAAGTAGAGGGGTAGCGTAAATGCTAGAGCCTCGCTGATGTCGGTTTCTTCTTGACACTGAGTTAACGCTGGACCCTTTGAGCAAGCTGCATCAACTAAAAAGTTGATTTGTGATACTAAGTATGAATTCAACACTATACTCCTTGAAGCTTCCACAAGTGCTCCATTTGACGAGTGATACAGAACCAAACAGAGAATGCTGATCAACATCATGCTTTCATGGTTTTGTGCCATGCCAGTGCCTCGTGAGCTCAAATGGTTTAACAACTACAAAACGAAGAAGATTCAGTTAGATCTTTTACTAAGTGGAAATGTTGGTGGAGTAGAGGTCTAGACGGTCATATCATACCTTTATGGATATAGCATCCCAGGATTCATCACTTTTCAGCACTTCAGATTGCACAGAAGCAAAAATGTTGAATATTAGAACTAGGAGTTTTGTGAAAGTTGTTCCGAAGGATGAGTTAGTAGAACAACAAACGAGTTTATAAATTGCACTCCCAATGCCTTGAAGAGATAACTGGTCGGAAGAAATTGGAGCTATAGAAGTGATAGTGATCATCAAATTTAAAATTGAGATAACATCATTCTCTTTATCTCCATTTTCTGGGAGCTGTGTCAACAAGTCAACCAAAAGAGCTGCAGCATAGTTATCACCTTCTGATACCAATTTTGCGAACCAATATGTGAGTGATCTCTGTCTACCATCTCCATATACATTTTTCACGTCATTCCCAGTTAAGTTGTTCTGGGAAATTTTTTGGATCTGATAAGTTAAACATTTACTGATATCTTCCTGTTGAAAGAGCCACTTTAGCGATTCTAAATGAATATCACTGGAACCCAAATCCAAGCCATATTCGTTTAGAAGATGGAAGAGTATCCTCTCAGCTTCCAGACTGTAAGATATTTGGTACCGCTCGTCTTGAAGACTCCGGCAAAGACTATATAGGTTCACTAGGTGCATTATAGCTGGAGATTCAGATACCGCACCTATTAAACTTTTTCTGTTCACAATAATGTATTGCTCTAGAGACGTTAAAACCAGCTTATCATCTGCAAGCCTGCAAAAATAAGTAAAGGAATATAAGGCACAGATATAATAGCAGCTCCATAGTTCGTCCATCAAAAAAAATGATGAGAATCAACAGCCTAAGTCACATTACCTGTCATTGTATATCCAACTGGTATGGAAAATCAGCAGAGTTGCAGACTGGCAAGAAGCCAACTCTTGATTATTAGAACTATCTTGCCCGAGCAAAAAAAGCAAATCTTGTGGATCAGAGGGAAGACAAGGAAGGGCATCTCTGATAAGTATCCCCATTTTTTGTTCGAGAAGTATATCAACTAGGGAACTGAGCATCAAATATACCCTCTGTTTCATTTTAGCAGTAGAGAAGTTGCCTAGACACCCGAATGAAAAGCTGAACCAATCTGCTGAAGCAAGTATCTCCGCAAGCTCCATGACTTGGATGTCTATTTTCTGACGCAGAACAGAATGAAAAATTTCCATTATGCCAAGAGTTGCTTCCTCGTTGATTTCGTTGACATCAGAGAGAAACCACGGCAATAGATGTGATGCGCAAACGTCAATAACACAATGTCTTAGCTCAATGCAACAGGAATTGTTTATGGTTGTTGGTGTAGTACAGTATGCATATACTTCACTGAGTAAGTAAACTGCATGCGAGATCTGCGTTGAATCTTTTTCACGGAGACCAAGACAGGCTAAAATCGCATGTCTCAGGGATTCTTGCAATGATGTTAACATATCTGGCGTCTCAGCAAAAGATGGAGTTTTCATTAGAGAAACGAAAAGTGAGCAGATAATAGCAAATGTATCTGGAAGTAGTCCTATCTCCTGAGTATAGTGTCGTTCGAGCATCCTTTTCAGAACAAGAACGATTTCCTGAACTTGAGAACTTGAAGCAATCCCAGGGAAATCAGAAACACAGCTCGAAATAAGCTTCAATGTATGGAGTTGAAAAGGGTGACAAGGAACTTCGCCTACAAAGTGAAGCACTTGGATAACTGAAGGAAACCCAATAACAAGTCTTTTTCGAAAGGAATGCTCCGCTAGGGAAAAAACATCAAGAACTCTGAGGCATGAATTGATGACCGCGTCTTTACAATCTGCTCATTTAACAGAAGTTCATCAGTCAGATATATCAAAACAAGCTCTTATAGATATGAATTTCCATTACCTGATAACCGCAGTATCTCAAATACATAATCAGCAACATTTTCTTCTACCAGAATTTGAATCTGTTTGCTGGGAATACTTTCGTGGGACACATAATGGAAGACAAGATCAAGTGTTCTTATTTGCACCTCACAGTCTGTCGAAAGCAATGGACCTTTGATGGACTCAGCAAATAATACATCTAAACAAGGCCTGGAGACCATAGTTTCAGCCGTCTGCATAGGATCATCATCCCCTTCATCCAAGTTCATGTTGCTGGCATGATTTGTGTCTGAATTTGCTAAAAGACCTTGTTGGGCTAGGATGGTCAAAAGGGCTACAAAATTCAAAAGTAATGTTTAGCTGAAGTAATGCAAATTTCCGCAGAAGAAAACGAATGGAAGACTCATACTAAGAGTGTGCTATATGTGGAAAGGGATTAACAAATTTGACATGATGTTCCAGTCTGTCACTAGACCAATGTCACCAAACATTTTCGATGAAAAACATTGACTTCCAGGTTAGTGTAGCAAGGCTCTATCAGGTAAACGAATTGGGATTTGGGAATTTATCCACCTCCGCTAGGTGAAGATATCTTTGACCCCATAATAATGAAACAGATAGCTAAAAAAGCTCATACGAACCTACACAATTCAGGCGAACGTCATCTCTCTGTGTCTTTGCAAGAGCTTCCAAGGATAGGCATAAGAGCTTGGGGCACATTGAAGAAAGAACCTCAGTTCCATCAACATTTTCTTCGGTGAATTGCAGAGCCGAAAATTTGTACAGAACAAAAAGGATTTCGCCACGGATCTCTTCACTAGAAGAAATAGGGTAAAATCACAACAAGCCCCAATGAAGATAGAAATAAAAAATGGTATCCTAAGTAACCTTGTGCATTACCTCGGTAATTGAAGACCTTCAACAAGTTGGCAAACAAGAGATTCTTTATCTTTGATGTGGGAATTGATATCTATGCTCTTGCAGCTCATCAGAACACCAAAGCAGTGGAGCTGCAGCACAATTTAAACACAGACATTGAGCTATGAATGAGAAATATCTGAGGGCGATTAGCAGGAATATTCAGTAATTTCATCAAATGCTCTCAGATCCGTTGCAATTGGAGATCAAAATCGCGAAATGATAGATAAACTGACAATATCTGAGTCATTCTTAGTAAACCAGAACATAAGGATTTTCCATGAAATTTCAACGAGAACACGCAACAATTACCATGTGAAGCTGTCTTCGGCTCCAACCCAAGGCACCAGAAGCGAGCTGAACGGAGAGTCTCTCAACAAAATCCTCGCCAATGGAAGAATCCTCAGCAGAACAGAGAACAGAGATGGTATCCATGATCTGGATAGCGATGGGAGCATCATCAAACGAAGAGAGGGCGTGAACGAGAGGTGAGACGAGAAAGTGAACATGAGAGGAGAGGAGCGTTCGGAGGAAGACAGGATCGGAGAGAGCGTTGGAGAGCTGATAGAGCGCGTAAGAAACGTGGACAGTAGGAACTCGTGGATCGGAGAGTAGATTAGAGAAGCAGAGGAAACAGAACGTTCCACCTTGGTGAGTGCGCAGAGAAATTGTTGATCTGTGCCCCTTCGCGCATGGAAGCAACGGAGATAGTTGATCAGGATCCGTTACAGCTTCAGGAAGAAGATAATTGGAATCTTGTTCCTGTGAATCTGGCAAAAACATCTCGAGAGATGGAGGGAGAGTGAGAGCGAAAAATTCAAATTATACCGGGAGAGGAGAAATAAAACGTCTGTGAAGGATATATATATATCATATATCTCGTCTTTTTTATTCCCAAATATATCTCGTCTAAATTTCTCATTTATTTAATGTTTTTTTGTATATCTAAAATAAACCGTACTATTATTGTGCCACTAACTTTAATTGATCACACATTGTGTATATTACATATATTAATTATATACATTTATATACAAATGGAAGATATAGATTGTTTGTTTTTTCGTGATTGTTTTATAAGTTGAAAAACGATGTTATCTAAATATAAATAACTATGTGAAAAAAAAACTATAAAATTTAATAAAGGTAGAAATTTTATTAGTTTTTTCTTAAATTGTTTTTATTAACACTATAATTGTTATGTGATATAAGGGTTTTATTATCATAGTAATTTATTTAGTCTTGCGGCAATATGCTCCCAAAAGTAAAAGAGTGGCTATTTAAAAAAAAAAAAAAAAAGATAATCGCGATTTTTTACAATTTTTTTTTTTTGGTAAAAAAATCGTGATTATCAGTTAAAAAATAGAGAAAATGATCAAATAAACCAAAAATTTTGCCAATTTAGTGAAATCAAGCACCAACTTGTGAAAATGGTTTTTACACTCCCAATTTTGATAATCAGAAATTTTTAAACCCTACAAAAAGATTTTAAATAAAATTTAAATATCAAATTACACTATAATTTTACAATTTAACAAAAAAAAGTTATTCCAAATTTAAATTAATTTAACTATATTTTCAAGTTTAGATTTGAGATTTTAGTATAAAAATCATGGTTATTAAGATTTAAAATGTTAAAAACTAGTTATCAAAGTTTGAGATCTATAACACCATTTTTAAAATTGGTGGTTTTTTTTACCAAATTGACAAAATTTGTGATTAATTTTACCATTTTCTCTAAAAAAATACTCACATTTAAAGAATAATGTTAAAAAAAACACAAATAAATGTAAATGATCATACAAAGATATCATCCCCAGTCAACAAAAAAAAAACACAATAAATAAAAAGAGTATATACTCTGTATTTTCCATGAAAGATATAATAACGTCGATGCAAACAGTCCAAGATTGTGTTCTACATGGGAGAGAGAGACCAAAAATAACAAAAGCAAAAGGGGACTGATGAACGAAAAAAAGCTCTAAAATGGTACACACGACCAGGTAAGGATGATGAAATAACTTAACTGAAAAGGCGTGCGTGTGGGGCTCACTTTCCTGGTTTTGACTTCATTTTCAGTTCAGTGTTTCTCAGGATTGCACGGCTAGCTTCTGAAGATGCTCGAAGAAGACTTGCAGGCTTACGTCATCTGTGAAAATTATGTCTGAACCAGCTGACATCTCGTTTGCATTGTTGTAAGTTGCTGATGGATTTAGCTTCGCTAATAAAAACCTTGCCTGCAGTTTATATTCAACACCATTTTTAGATGAATTTATCATATGTGAATCGTCATTGGGTCAGTCCACAATAGATTAAGTAAACGATTAAGGGTCTAGGGTCTGTTCGTTTTTACGTCGCTGTCCGGACGACAACTAAAGTTGTTCGTTTAGTTCAGCAACAAGTTTCAGCGACAAATAATTTAAGATTCAAATCGCTAAACATTTTAGTGTTAATTTTTAATCGCCGAAACTTGTCACAGAGACATGTTGCTGAACCACCGAGAGGTAAACGAACATGTTCAGCCACAGGTTTTTGGCGACGGACGACAAATAACGTTTGTTCGTTTAGTTGTTGGTAGCGACGAGCAACAACAACAGGGTTTTGTTTGTGGTTCAGCGACGAGCAACAACAACAGAGTTTTTTTCGTGGTTCAGCAACGAGTCTCGGCGACATTATTTAATATTCAAATCGCTAAAAATTTTAGTGTTAAATTTTTAATTGCCGAGACATGTTGCTGAAACACCGAGAGGTAAACGAACATGTTCAGCAACAGGTTTTTAGCGACAGATCTCAGCAACATGTCGCTGAACCAGTAACGACAAAACGAACATAACCGTCTCTGTGTCCGAGACAAGCAAACGAATAGGCCCTAAGTTTAGCTGATAAGAGAAAACATGATGAAATAAAATATGCTAAATGGGTGACCTGAGATCCATGTTGATCACAAACAACTAATCTTGGGACTGGGAATCGCTCCTTGACTATCGCCTGTGAATCTTCTTGGGGGAGTTGTAATAACTGAGCAAAGGCCTGTCACAAGAAATAAAAAAATTATGAATATTTAACCAATTTCTCTTGCATTTCAAAGGACGCAGCTAGTAGAGTAATGAAAAATGATGCTTTCATGAATCAAAAGAGAATTATTAAGTTAAAAGCGTATATTACCTCGTGTTCAGGTTGATGATGATAACCCATGTTTCGCCATTGTGCTATGGTCATTCCATGGAAGACAACAACACTAAAATATGCATCTAATAGAAGAATTCGATCGGCTGCAATCGAAGCTACATCAAGCAAAGCTGGTTGAGGTGGTGTATTGAATGAATATGACGTCAGTGATGGTTGGATCATGACTGTTGCATTTGAAATATTCTCTCGGTTTAGTAACATGCGGAAGTATGCAGTTTCATCAGGACTATTGTTAAAGACCTGTAACCAGTCCAAGGCTAGATAAGAAAACATGATTCAACCATGTAGAAAACCTATGAAATTAAAGAACAGTAGTGTACCTGAACAAACTGTGATCGACGCAGATTAAACATGAATTGAGGAAACAACGAAAAATATGGATTCAGGGTAAACGAGGATGGATCATCCTTTCTGTAGTCACCAAACTTTGAACATAGACGAATGAGATTTCGATCTAGCCACCGTGTAGCATCAAATCCCTCCTGAGGTCAAACATGATAAGTGAGCAACACTATCACAAAAATACAAGTTGGTAAATTTAAAACAAAAGCACTTTAATCAAAAGACAGGACTTCTGAAAAGGTAGCAAGAATTACTGAGCAAAGAACATATGAAGTTATGGTTAGTTTAATCAGACTATGTAAGGTACCTCTGTTTCCATTTTTAAGGAAGCTAATCTTGCCATAACCACAGCAGCAGTTTCTTGATCGAAGCCTTGCACAAGTTCCTGAGGATGCAGACAACCACCATTGTAAAAAAATGTTAGCGAGTAGAAAGCTTGTAGCTATTAGAACACACAGAAGACATTTACATGGATAGACGCATAAGTCTTAACTACGCCTATAACTGGTTTCATGAAAAGTGGCTATTAAGCTAGTGCTTGCATAAGCAGTCGGATAAAATGTCTAATCATGTAATCGACACCATAATCGTGAGAATTAGGTACATGAGGTAGCAGAAAAGGAGGAGAAAAAAGGTGTGCAGAGGAAGGTTAATGCTAAGAACTATTTCATTCAATGCAGATGCCAAGGGATCCCGGGTTCTCCTAAACAACCAACTTTTGCCAAGAAAAGAAAATGTGAAATCCCCTTGAAAGCTGAAAATTCGATTTCTTCACTTAAGAAGTGTAACTAAATAGATTTTAGCAGTTACCCCAGCGGGCAAATTGAACTTGCTTGCTGGTTGACCCAAATGAAATCCAAATTATTACTACTAATAATGATGCCAGATTGAAGGCATTGTAATGACTAACAAAGCAAATGATTATCGCATTTGAAAATGAGGCGGTAAAGAATTAAACTAAATGCAGATTTGTAGGACTACCATGGCAAGAAAGAATGGGACTAAAAATATGTGTTAATCCTAACAAGAACAAAGCTGTCAAAAAGAGCTAGTATCTTAAGTTTTTACGAATAAACTCACTTGCTTGTAACTTTAGATAATGAGAATAAAGTGGTAATTTGTGCAGAAAGTAACAACGAACCTCTGTGTTCAAAGCAGTATCAACCCACTGTCTGCTTACGGTTGTAACCCGAAGCAATGTTTGACCGTCAGGGTTTTGGTAACTGAAATCCAGTCAACAAGAGTTAATCCAACACTTCGAAATATAAAGTCGTATGGGACAAAAAAACAAAATGAAGAGATACACTGAGGCAAAAAAAGACTGCCAAAATACCTTGTGAGAAACTGCAAATACAACTGAGGATTTACAGCTCCAGGAGCATTTGACCCGGTTGAAGATAGATCAAAGAATACTGTCAAGCAAGTACTCTTGTCGAGGCCACACAACTTCCAAGCAGTGGTATTCCCCTCTCCAATGACTGTGTCGGCCACACTTGGACCTTTCTGTAAGCAGATAGTTTTATTTATTCACAAAGCAACTAATATATCTTGAAAAAAGTGGAGTTCCAGCAGTCCAGGATTGTAACCTTTTCTAATGAAGAGCAAGGCCCAATAACCCCTTGAATTTTGATGTCTTTTGAACAGTTGATCTCAAGAGTGCCACTGAAAATGAAAGGCTCACAGTTAGCTCGGGATGCTAAGTAAATATAATCCCAAGCAGTGTTATACATAATTCTCCAAATGAAGGATCTTGAATTGCCGGAAATCTCCTTGTATCTTCCAAACCAAGCTAAACAGGGTGTATTAAAGCAAAGTATTGACACAGAAGCAGAGCAGGACTTACTTAAAGCATAACCCAAGAGATTGCTCGCCATTTTCAAACACCCGCTTGAATGAATCTTTGAATACGGAATGGCCAAAACTTTCAGACAGAACGACAAGGCCACCAGTACTTTCAACTGCAACTTTCATTTCAGCAACCCCAACCTAACTATACCCAAAGTGCAACAGCAGAAACAATTATAGTTAGATATCCAATTGTAGTAATAAAAAATGAAAGCAAAATGGAATGATGATAGAGTGAACAAGCAAAACCTTTTCCACATTGAATCTAAGAAGACAAAGGTACAAATAAAATACATAAACAGTATTTCAAGAAGCAAACGACTTCATATATTGAAAATAAAAACAAGTGTTTCGAGCAGATGCGGCCCTAGGAAAGCAGGGTAATATTATCTGGATAATTTTCAAGAAATGTTTCCAAATGTTAAAAACAACGGTTTTCTAAAACAATCAGGATATTTTTGTACTGACATATTCACATGGACGCTCGTTCACGTACAACCACTGACATCCGCAAAATTAATCAGATTATAGGAGCAAAAAAGGTATTAACTAAATCTTTTACAAGAGCTTTCACAATACCTGTGCATCAACCATGTCAGCTTAACCTTACAATTTAGTAACTCGGAATATATAACACATCGCTTTTATTGATTGATACACATATTGATTGATACATAAAACATCGCTTTTACAAAACAATGATTTCAGGGAAGTTTAGAAAAAGTATTTAGTTTTCCTAAAACGGCACAAACAAAAAAAAAAGAGATGTTCCACCTAATTCTACACATTCATAACTAAAGAACAAGCTCAGATTTTGGCGCATCAAACAAGTATAATTATGACAAATTAATACCTGATCAAGTGCTGAAGCGAAAAGGTCTAACACATGACCCTGAGAGACTAGCTGCTTTGCAATACTATCATAAAACTTGACAGCTTTTTTATAATAAGGAGCAGCATCTTTATCAAGATCTTTGTGGGAGCGCACAGGATCTGATAAATCCTTCGAAATAATCTGAAATGGCAAAAGAGAGAAAATTTGATCGATACTATGACAAGCATGGTTCACATATGTGGTGCGATGAAACTTGACAGTTCCATCAACTGAGGAATCAACAAAGCCTAACCGTTCCAGGACCCTCTGTACATGGACCTCCAACCAAAGCTACAATTCTAGCCCCAGTTCCAGGCAAGCAAGCTCCAAGCAATCCTGCAGCTACACTCAATGCCACACCTGTGCATCGTTGAGGACGATTACCTGGCTGAACAGGCCACTGGTCTGTTTGCAGCTCATCCAAAAGCTACATACCAAACATCAACCACAGCAGTGTTCAGAATCCATGTTACAATTAATGAACCACAGCAAACACGAGTCAAACGAAAAATAACACAGCACAAATCTACTGGCACGCATATTCCATGGTACTTTAAAACAATAAACTGGAACAATTACCCACCGAGCCCAGTGTGAATTCGCACTCAGAGGCAGGAAGCAAGAATCTATTAACACCAGAATTCGGCAACCCATTTTGTACTCCTTTGGGATATCCAGGGGTGGGGGATCTCCTTGAGGAAGCCCCAAGCCCCAACTGATCCAATATTTGATCCTTGGTTACCTCCTTGTTGCCCTTGAACACAAAAACCTTAGACATCTCCGAGAATCCCAATTCATGCACATGAGCCTGGGTACCAAACGACACAAATCCCACCAAAGCATTTTCCGGAAGTAATCCGATCGCCTGTGTGAGCGCCAATTTGGCATATCCCAATTCTTCCTCAATCATACAAGTATCGAGAACAAACACGAACACCGGAGGAGCCACCTGAGGCTGAGCGATACCAGTTCTCGGATCGATTTGACCAGCACCCGCTGCAGAAGGGGAAGGTAGGGTATATTCGACAGTAGTATACTGAGGATATAACTCACCAGGAAGGTTAGTCTCAGAGATCATATGATAGTGAGGTGGGAAATGATTCCGCTGGTAGCAGAAAGGACAGATCCAGATCTTAGCGGCGAAATCAACGCGTGCGAAGGCGTTGAGTGCTGCAGAACAGGTACGACATCGAAGCGGAGCATAAGGAAGGGAAGGAATATCAGAGTGTCGCCGGATCGGAGAGATAGAAGCAGCTAATGGAACAACGCACTTGCTAGCTTCAACCTTAGTACGAGGCCAAACATTCCAAGTCATACGAACTCCATCCATCCCTTCTGGATCGGTGTTAACCATCTCCGCCATTGTTAGGTTGATGTAAAGCGAATCGGATCAGATCGGGAATCGAATTGCAGCGATGATTGGTTGATTCTCGTCGATGAAACCGAAAAGAGACTCAAAACTCAAGAATTCTGGGTCGTTACGCGAGCCAGAGAGAGATTAGGACTCGCAGGTCACAACCCGAGAGAGAGAGTAGAGAGACTCAATTTGCAATTTGCAATCGCAATTCGATTCGATGGATCTGATGATAATAAGTATGTGTGTTGGGTCATGAATTGGACCTGCTTAACAATATTACCATTATTTATTATTTTATTATTAAATTTTAGATTGTAACCTATTTATATTTGTATTTAGTAAAAAAAAAAATTACCAAAATGATTTTTTTTATATCTTTGATAATCCGGATTTTAAATTTTAAATCTTAATAACCAAACCAAAAACTCAAATTTAAAATTACAATTTAATTAACCAATAATTTGATTATACTAAATTCAATATTGAGATTAAAATCCCATTAAAAAATTAATTGTGTATTCATGGTTTAATTTTAATTTAAAAAATTGGGCTATCAATGTTTAAATATTTTTTCACAAAAAAATACTTCTAAGATTTAATATACTACAATCTCTAAATTTGATTACAAATGGAAAAAATATATATATTTTAAATAATTTAATTGTATTAGTGGTACAATAAGATAGAATAATTGATTGATATTAAAGAGAAATTACTTAAAATGTCCTAATTCAAGCATTTTTTGCAAATTTGTCTTTTTGTAGGGTTTACCAATTATATCCTTGGGTCTATTGTTATGATATTTTTGCAAAAAAAATGCTTGAATGAGAAAATTTTCTAAAAATCAATTATGCAAAATGTCCTAATTGAATACATTTTTGCAAATTTTTCATAAAGTGTGAGGTTATATCACTCATAATGTTGGGTATATTGTTAGGGCATTTTTGCAAAAAATACATGATTAGGGTATTTTTGCAAAAAAAATATGATTAGGCCATTTTTGAAAAAAAGGTTGAATGAGGGTATTTTTACAAATCCCCCGATATTGAATGTATAATTGATTTTAAACTATGCAATAAACATAATGTTATTATGCTCACAACAAAATTACTACAATTTTTTTGTTATGACTTTGTTAATGGATTTTTGGGAGATGATGTTAATCAATCATATTTTTAAAAGACTAACCTTTATTTTATTATTATCAGAATAAATTAAAATTGTTACAAATAAAATATATTTTTTTATAAAATAAAATATATTTTTTAATAAAATAAATATTTATTTATGAATTAAAAACATTGTTTTAAATCACTCTAAATTTGTAATAGATAATAGAATCTGAAAAAAAAAGGTTTAAATTTATCTATTAATCAGAAAAATTGAATTTATTTAAATCAAAACATAAAATCTTATTTCTTCATACAAAGGCAGATTAAACCTAAAGAACTATCTACTTGATTCAACGCATCTCTTAAAATGGTGGTAAAAATATAGTCCCATCTCTTAAAACGGTGGTAATATGTATAACTAACTTCGAATAAATTATTTAGTAACAAAATTTAAAATATTTTAGGGTTAGAATTATTCTTATAAACATAAAACATTTTGTAAATTTAAATATATACAATATTTATTAAAAAATTTAATATATATAATGAAAATCTATAATAAATTTGTGTGCATATATTTAAATAATTATACATTTATTTATCAAAACAAATTAAACGGTCATTT
This sequence comes from Aethionema arabicum, assembly GCA_000411095.1. NCBI lineage: Eukaryota > Viridiplantae > Streptophyta > Magnoliopsida > Brassicales > Brassicaceae > Aethionema > Aethionema arabicum. The sequence goes on from KE151007.1 coordinate 309,388, forward strand.
ATTATTATTTTTAACTCAAAAAATCCAAAAACTAGATGTGTTATTTATGGAAGTTTGATGAATTTGTTTAATTTTTGTATTTATTTTGCACGAATATACTATTTTATCAAATTTTAAGATATTATGTTATTTATTTATATTTTTTAAAGACTACATTATTTTTCATATTTTTTTGTCACATTTAAATTTTTTTAGATTATAACAATCATATATTTATTAATGTTATTTATTTATGTAATTTGCTTTGTTTATATCAAAATGCAATTTATAAATGTATATTTTGTTTAGATAAAAAAATGGTCGTTTGACCAACTACGATTTTTTTTCTATTTTTTTCAAAAAAAAAATTGTAAATAACCCAAATCCAATATTATTTGCAAAATTACTAATACTTACGGTTTTTATTATAAGCAATAGTATAATTTTTTCCATTCATATACTTTCATTGTTTTGAACTAAACTCTAAGTTAAAATGATAACACGCCTCCTCAAATTCTAAATCTAAGTTTAAATTTCACCTACCAAATCTTTTTATGAGAGATGAGCTTTTTATAAAATACTAAACAACAAACACATAAATTAGCAACAATTAAAGAAATTCTTCAAATTATCTCATCTTTCAAGCTCAAGTTTCATCTCAACATTTCTTTCGGTACCTACACATAAAACACAAAAAGACATCAAACATTTGAGAGTACACCTAAATCCTAGTATTTTAAATCCTAAATTAGTTTTATTTCGTGAAAAAAAACCTTTAATCCCAATGATTTTTAAACTTTAAATTACGATAATAGGGTATTTTAAATCCTAATCTTTAATAACCAATTTTTTAAAATCAAAATAAAACCAACCACAATCTCAACATCAACCCCAAAAATATAATCCAAATTTTGGTTAATTAGACTTTGTTCTCAAATTTAAATTTGACATTTCGATTTAAAAAACTCGGCTATTAAAATTTAAGATTTAAAAAACCCGATTATCAAAATTTATTATTTAAAGACTCATTTTTTTGTTGTTATGTCAATTTTTACTTACAGATTAAACTCTCATGCTGACTATCTCCAAAACCCATTTGAACAATACTCTCCAAATCATTTTCCCACAATGTTGGAACCTGAAAACAAGCAACACATAACACAATAATTAGCTTCTAAAGCATGAAAACATTTAAGTAGAACACAATAATTAGCTTCTAATGAGTTTCTTCAAGACATTACTTGAACAAATCCATCACTTGAAGGCATTGAAGTACTTAAAGAAGTTAACTGCAACTGATTCTTGTCAATGGCTAAACACCCTGAAGAATATCTTTCTTCAGAGTACATACATTGTGTTAACTGCAACATTTATACATTATTCAGATGATCATTACAACATATTTGACAAGAACTAGTCTTGATTATACCGGAATAACCGCTAAAAACAAAAAAAAGAGACGGTAGTATTTTAAATTTTTGAACTATTTTTATTTGGTGAAAAACAACCATTAACAATTAAAACGGTTTTTTAAACTCTGAATTTTGATAACTAGGTTTTTTAAATCCTAAATCTAGATAAAGAAGTTTTTAAAAATCAGATTAAACCCTACACATAAATTTAATTCTAATATCAAAATTAAAGCCAAAAATAAAACTGAATTTTTCGTGAATTAAACTGTAATTTCAAGTTTTAATTTGAGATTTCAGTATAAAAAAAGTATATTAAAACCATGATTATCAAAGTTTAGGTTTAGGGGTTAAAAACATTTGATAATCGAGTTTTTTAAAATATTAAACTTTAATGACCAGATTTTTTATACCGAAATCTTAAATTTTAAACTGAGAATAAACTTATATTGCCTTTTTTATGATTTGATGGATGAAATGGTGAAAAACAAGAGTTTTTTTTCTGCAAATCCATTTTTTATATCATTAAAAAAGCATAAAGAAGTACCTCTGTTGATAAAATCGAATTAGAATTGAGTTCAAATCTTGGATTTATAGTTGCTAACTTCATAGCTAAGAACTGGACAAAAACAAAAACAAAAACAAAAACCAATCAAATTTTAGTTTCCATCTTTAATTAAAACATTAAAAAACATAAAACTTGGATTTAGTTACCTCAACTTGTGTCTGCAAAGACTGTACATAATTTATAATCTCATCAAGCATAACAGCTTTTCCTGTAATTTTATTGCAACCAGGAACTAAATCTTGAAGAAATTTCATTCTCTCACTTATCTTTTCTCTTCTTGCCTGTTTTTTCCATGTTCCAAATACACATTACAACACAGATTCTTGTTTTTTTGAGTTGGCACAATTGCAAAATACACTAATTTGAAGAGGTTTTGCAAAAATACACTAATTTATGCAAAAATACACTTTTTATGCATATTAATTGACCAAACTGCCCTTCAAATATTATCATTAAACCTTAAAATTTAATTATTATACCCTAAAATTAAATCATTAAACCCTAAACATAACTAATAAACCTTTAATCATAAAGCTATTTTTTTGGTATTGTAAAATTATTTAAAGAAGGGTAATTTTGTCCAAAAAAAACCCCACACATATTTGAGCAAAAGTGTATTTTTGCAAATTTTAGTAAAAAATGCTATTGTTGCAAAACATATGTTAAATGAGTGCATTTCTTAAAATTTCAATTTTGAGTTCAAGAAGTGAGAAGAAGACTTTAAGTTTTCAGGTTTGTTTTACTTACCCTTTCAGCTAAACTGTGACTATCAGTTGCTTGACCTCTTCTAGCTCTTACATGTATGTAATCTTTATGTGGTTCAGGAACTTTTGTATCGTCGTCTTTTTTATCGGTGTTCTTGTTTGCCTCTTTCTTGCTTCTTTTTGGAGCTATAGATGCACAATTCTGGTCTGAAATCTGAACAAAACTTGGACTTTAGCAACTATAGGTATCAAGAACACACATAAAACAACCATTGATAGACTATAATTACACAATTCTGATCTGAAATCTGAAACAAAACTCGGTATTTAACAACTCTAGATCTCAGGAACATACCTAAAGCAGATTTGTACTTAATGTCTACACTAAATACAACCTTTGAGAGACTAGAAAACTGAAGAAAACTCAGTACTTAAACAACTCTAGATCTCAAGAACATACATTAAGCAGATTTGTACACAATTTATCCACCAAACATGGCCTTCAAAGAGACTAGAAAGCTGAAGAAAACTCAGAATTTAGCAACTTCAATCATCAAGAGCATATATAAATCACATTTATACACAATTTACCCACCAAATACAACAAGTGAGAGACTAGAAAGCTAAAGAAAACTCAGTATTTAAGCAACTCTAGATCTCAAGAACAAACCTAAAGCCAATTTATACATAATTTCCCACTAAATACAACCTTTGAGAGACTAGAAACCAGAACAAAACTCAGAATTTACACCTTCAGATATCAAGAACATACCTAAGGCACATTTCTACATAAATTTCCACACTAAACACAACCACTAGGAGACTATATAACTACTATTCGTAAGATAACATGTAAGGTCATGAAAAAGGTGTATATAGTGGGAGATAGTGCAGAGTTTAAAGATTCAAAACCTTGGAATTGGAAGCTGTTAGAGACGAAGAAGCTGGAGAAGGAATCGATTTTCTCTTTCTAGAATTGGGTTTGTTTTTTGATGGTCTTGAAACAGAGTCTGGATCCATTAACGAGCTTTTGTTGCTCTCCTGTGTTGTTGGTTGCAATCTCATAACATTAAGTAGCTGATCATACCTAAATTGTTTTTGATAAATTGGGAAATTCTCGGAAAATGATTGTAGTGTTAATGGTGATATCTCTTGTGTATAGAATCTTCCAATGAAGTCACTCATCAAGGAATCAGTTTGTATCTGACCTAAAGGTAAGTAATTTAGGGTTTGATCAATTCCTTTGTCCATAGTAAACAAAAACAGTAACAGAATATTACGACAAGAAAAAAATTCAAACTTTTAACAAGTTCGGGAGAAATTCAAAGAAAACCAGATGGAATTAAGCAGACCCAGAAAAATAAAACGGAGAAAAATGAGATTTTCCAGGAAAAACTGAGATTTTCTGGGAAAATAGCTAAATAGAGAAGTAAAACCCCAGAAAAATGAAAGCTGAGGGAAGAATTGTCGATGTTTTAGAGCAAGAGCAAAGTATTTCCGACGAACCCAGGAAATTAAGCAGAGGGAAGAATTGTCGATGTTTTAGAGCTGAGGGAAGAATTGTCGATGTTTTAGAGCAAGAGCAAAGTATTTCCGACGAACCCAGGAAATTAAGCAGAGGGAAGAATTGTCGATGTTTTAGAGCAAGAGCAAAGTATTTCCGACGAACCCAGGAAATTAAGCAGAGGGAAGAATTGTCGATGTTTTAGAGCTGAGGGAAGAATTGTCGATGTTTTAGAGCAAGAGCAAAGTATTTCCGACGAACCCAGGAAATTAAGCAGACCCAGAAAAATAAAACAGAGGAAAATGTGATTTTACATGAAAAAAGAAGATTTTCCGGGAAAAAAAGAGATTTTTCCGGGAAAGAACTAAACAGAGAATTAAAACCCCAGAAACCCAGCAGGGGAGAGAACAATTGTTGATGGTTTTGTGATTGTTTCAGAGTAAGAACAAAGTTTTTCACTTTAGAGAGAAACAAATATGAGGAATTCAAAGAAGAGTAATCAAAGGAGGAGAAAATGGGATTTAAGATATGGAGAAAATGGTGAAAGAACGAAGTAAAAAGTTAATAAAGAAAATGGTGGTAGTCGTTAAAAGCTGGTGAGGTTGGGCAGCGCATAGAGCAATAGACACAGAGCCCTATGAAATGATTGGAGAGAGAGCATACATACATAGATGCATGTGACAACTCACCATTAAACAAAAATATTATACCATTACCATTTTAATTGATGTTATTATTATTATTACAAGTTCTACAAAATTGCAAACTATAAAATAGATCATAATTTCAAGTTTAAATTTAGAGTTTAGAAATATAGTTATCAAAGTTTAAAATTTTAAAAAAAAATCATATTATCAAAATTTCTAGAATAAAAAATGATGATTTCAGTAAATTAAATAATTTAGAGTTTAAAATATTACAATTTCAAAATAAAAATAAACTAGTAGTATGTTCTAAACAATTCATCATATCATTACATTAATATTTATTTTGGTATCATTACATTATTTATGTACTTAAAAACAGTGCCGGTCCATAATTATGAGGAGTCATAATCGAAAAAAAAATATTTTCTTCAAGGTAAAAATAATTTAACTAAAAAGCAATTATCACACAAAAAACTAAAAAAATTAGCTCTAGGCGTAAATCTAACATAAATTAATTAAAATTAGATAAAACTGAGTGAAACAATTAAAATAAATATTCAAAATAAAACCGATGTATAATTTTGATTTGAATATAGTAGTATTAGTATTATTATTAGTATTAGTTATAAAAAAATGAGAACTCACCTAAACATGGTAATTTTAAATTAGAATGGAGTTGGTTTATTCTCTACAAGCTCAAAAGTCAATAATTAAGAGTTGACTGTGGAGGTTTAGATCTTGAATACGGTGATTTTTTTATTTAAACGAGTCCTTGATTTTTAATATTTATAGATTTTATGTCTTGTTATTGATCAATCATTGTTTGTGCAATTTGTTTCCACTACGTTTAATATTCTATTCGTTTTGCAATACAATTTTTTATTAATACACGCTTATTAATAAAATAATTAAACTATCTTCATATTTTGAATTAATAGGTACGAAAAAAGAATGCTTATATCGACTACAAAATATTTTCTATTTAAAAAAATGTGATAAAACATATATTAAATCTCTATTACTAAAAATTGGGATCATGGTAAAATGATATCCGATCTATCTCGTTTTGGTGTAAAAATCTTCAACCTTTTCATTTAGTTTTTTAAACTCCAATCTTCTTCAGTTTAACATTTTCCAATTTTGTTCTTTAACTTTTCTATCAAAGAACCATTAACTTTCGTAAAATTTTTCATTTATCAGAACATTACGTTTATCTAAATATATGAAAAAAACAATTTTTATAAGCTTAAATCACGTAGAAGAAGAAAGTGGTTTTTCGCAAAGAGAAAATGAGTGTTTTTCGCATAGAATCACGATTTAGGATTATAAAAGTGGTTTTTTTGTTTTTTCATTTATTTAGCCAAACACAATGTTTTGATAAATGAAAAAACAGTTCATTGATAGATGGGTTAAAAACCCAAATTAGAAAAATTGAAGAAGGTTTAAAAAACTAAATTAAAAATGTTGGGGTTTTCACACTAAAACATGATAGGGTGAAGGTGTCATTTCACCACGATCCCATAAAATTTTGGTGAATATTAAATACTTTAAACATAAAATTTATAAATAATAAATAATTGTTCATAAAATAGTTAAATAAAAAATTGTATAAATTATTGTTTACAATTATATTTTGCCAAAATATTGTGTAGAGTGACACAAATAAAACCTCTATTTTGAAAATAAACCTAACATTTGATGAAATCTACAAAATGATTTTGGTGCTAATTATTCATATATGAAGTACAAAAAAAAATCTGGAAATTTTGGTTTTTATTTCGGTTAACCGAACCGATCCGTACCGTAATCAATTCGGTGTTGAGTCGGTTTACTTTTCAAAAACCAGATAACCCAAAGACTTTCCCCGATTTGGGAAAAGCCAAGAACCCGAGTAAGGTTTGAATCATTTGATCAACATTCAGCAATTCGTTCTCTCCATCAAGGTATGCAAATCAATGGCATAAAGCTTTCTCATTATTATGTTTTCAAGGATTTGATTGAGTTAGATACTTTGTTCGGTTTCTAGGGATTTGAATCCCCTTTTTCAATTTCCAAAAATTTCAGCAGATTTGGCTGATTTGTGATTGTGTTGCTCAGTTTTTGAATTTTCTGTGATTCATACGTTCTGTGTTTGACCAAAATCGAATCGATAATCTATTTCGGTATGCTTTTTCTTCACCAATTCCGCCGTCTAAGTTGGGTTTTCATCTTATTGATTCAAATTTGTGCATTTAGGTTAGGTTTGACTGGTTCTTTACTGTTTTTTAGTATTCGTTTAGTGTTATAGTTGACATTTGCATTTGGGTTCAGGTTGCAATCTGGTTCTCTTAGTGAATTTTGAGTTAATTAAGCTTATACTTGTGTTAGATTTATGGATTAGGGGTTTATGATGGATTCAACAAGGTATATTTTGATATCTCTTTGTTCCTGATGATGCTTTCTGATATTACATTGCTCTGAACTCAAAGAAGACGTGTTTAAACAGCCTTTGAAAAAATTGCATAGTGTATGAATAAAAGTTGTATTCAGATCTCTAAAACTGTTCTAGCAAAGGAGGAAAAAAAAATGAATGAAAGCTGCACTAAAGCATTTGGTCTGTTGAAATAGCTGTTTTGACTTGGGGGTTTTGTTTTGAACTTGTAGATAACCAATTATTAGGTTAGATACAGATACCATCTAGTGCTGATCTTGAAGAATTTTCACTTTCTTTTGCAGTCTGCTCATCTTTTTAAACTGTCCAGAGATTTGATGTTGTATTCAAGAAATTTCTAAACTTGATTGAGTTCAATTTAGTGTAATTTTCATGTCCTGTGGGTCTCTGTGTCTTTGGATAATGCGGTTTTTTTAATTCATGCTTGCTTCTTATCCCATAAAACTTCATGTGGCTGTCCTTAGTGTGACATAACTGCAGGTCGAACTGGGAAAGTTATTCAAAATCATAGAGTTATTTATCAACTATCACGAATATAGGCTGCGATCGTTCATGCTTTTAAGTAAACTTCTCGATAGTTCGACTTCATGCCTGATTTTTTTACCTGTTCATTGTTTGGCTTTGTTGATGGAGTCTTCAATCTCTGTTCTACATGACAGTTTATGACTATGACTGTTTCTCTTACAGCAACAAATTGTATGAATGTACAGTAATTGCTTATTGTACCGATTCTTGGGTTTGTTTTCATGATAAATTGAATAAATACTTTGAAAAAAACATGGGGTTTAACTCTTTTTTTTCCTCCTATATACTCTTTGCAGCTTGATGACAACAATTAAGACAGATCAAAAACCTCAAATGTCTTCTCCTACCGATTCTGCTGCTGCAACCGCTACTCCGAAGCTACGAGGACAGCCATCATCATCGTTTAAAAGGTGGGGTAGGAGAAACCCTTTTGTAAGATACGGACTTCCAATGATATCTCTAACAGTATTCGGAGCACTTGGGCTCAGCCAACTCCTTCAAGGCAGGTCAGTTCTTTCTTAAGCAAATACCATTTCTCCCAAGCCAAACCAAACTAAACTAATCTTCCGTAATGGCTAACTCTAAATGCTGAGATTTCAAAGGTTTTATTCAGTATTCTGACGTTCATTACATACTGTGGAATCTGGTTAGTTCAGTAAGGATATTGCAAAGGTAAAAGACGACCAGGAATGGGAAATTATAGAACAGAGAAAGGCGCTTTCGAAAACAGGACCTGTTGATGCTTATAAGCCTAAAAACACATCCATTGAAGATGAGCTCAAGGTATATATATATACAACTTTCTGGGTAACATAAACCCTAAACTCTAAACCCTAACCCCTAAACCTCTGAACTTTGTTTTTTAAGCGCAAAAAACTCCTAAACTTTGTTTTTTTTGCAAAAAAAACTCTAAACTATTAAGTTAGCGAAAAAGTCCCTGAACTTTGTTTTTCAGGCAAAAAAACTCTTAGACTTTGTTTTTTTGGCGAAACTATTAATTTAACTGTTAAATTTGCTAGAAAAAGAAAGTTAAAGAGTTTTTTCGCCAACTTGATAGTTTAGAGACTGTTTTGCCAAAACGGATAAGTTTAGGGGTTTTTTCGCCAATTTGATAGTTTAGGGACTGTTTCGCCGACTTGATAGTCTAAATTATTGACTTTGTTTGTGCTCACTGTAGGCTATGCAAGGGAAAGTGGACATAAACTCTTATGAGTACAAGAAAATTCCAAAGCTAAACGAAAGCAAGTGAAATCTTTATCTTCTTACATGTTTAGCAGTTTTATAAATGTTAGAAGATATTAGATAACTCTTTCAGTTTCTCTTACGAATCTTAAACCTGCTAAGTAATGAGTTCCGATGAGTTTTGGTCGGTTACTGGTTACTTCTTGTAAGTTTTGGTCTGTTGTAGAAAATAAATATAATAACCGATGATGAGTTATTTTATATAGGGAAAGTGATTAAAAAATTGTGTTACATTTACAAAGCAAGCGTTAAATTAATACTCTAACTATCGCAACAACAAATTTAATATCGAATTTGTTACATATAGTTAAATTAGTTTCCAACTTTTTAAATTGTGGTAAATCAATACCTACAACATTAAATTTCACCATCAGATTAGAGTGAGATTTTGTTAAAGATTTGATGATTGAATTTAATGAATTTAACATCGTAAATATCAATTCATCATATTTTAAAAATTTTGAAATTTATTCAAGTAGATGTAACAAATCCCTTATATATTATTTGAGAAGCGGATTTAAATACAACGTTGGTTTGTAGACCGTGCTACTACAAAAAAATAATCAGTAGAAAAAAAATATTGGACCGTTATTTTTTTAAAATTATTATATTTATTTATTTATCTATATTATAATTGATCATATTAT
>KE151007.1:335228-347311 GCA_000411095.1 Aethionema arabicum
TCCTCACTACCTTCTAGTAACTTTTCCGGCACAAGGTCACATAAACCCTGCCCTTCAATTAGCCAACCGTCTCATAAACCACGGTGCTACAGTCACCTACGCCACCGCAGTTTCAGCTCTCCGGCGCATGGGAGAGCCACCTTCCGTCACCGGCTTATCCTTCGCCTGGTTCACCGACGGCTTCGACGACGGTCTCAAATCCTTCGAAGATCAAAAAATCTACATGTCTGAACTCAAACGCTGCGGCTCAAACGCTTTAAACGAAATCATCAAATCAAACACCGTACCAATCACCGCCGTTATTTACTCTATCTTAGTCCCTTGGGTTTCTACGGTGGCGCGTGAGTTTCACCTTCCGACTACACTTCTATGGATTGAACCAGCTACTGTTCTTGATATCTATTACTACTACTTCAACGAATCTTATAATCACTTGTTCAAGAATGATTCGATAAATTTACCTGGATTGCCATTGATTTCCACCGGTGATTTACCGTCGTTTCTTCAGCCGTCGAAATTGTTGCCGTCTGCTTTGATTTCCTTAAGAGAACATATAGAAGCTCTTGAATTAGAATCAAACCCTAGGATTTTGGTGAATAGTTTCACTGCATTGGAGCCTGATGCGTTAACTTCTGTGGAGAAATTCAAAATGATTCCAATCGGACCTTTGGTTTCTTCAGATGATTCTTCAGCTTCTCGAGCGGATCTGTTTCAGTCATCTGATGAAGATTACACGAAATGGCTGGATTCGAGATCTGAGAAATCTGTGATTTATGTATCGTTAGGTACACACGCTGATGATTTACCTGAAAAACACTTGGAAGCGCTTACGAGAGGAGTATTAGATACCGGAAGGCCGTTTTTATGGATCATGAGGGAGAAAAACTCAGAGAAGAAGAATCGATTTCTGGAAATGATGAGAGGTGATGATGGAGATTCGAGAGGTTTAGTTGTGGGATGGTGTTCACAGACAACGGTTTTGGCGCATCGTGCGGTTGGGTGTTTTGTGACTCATTGTGGTTGGAATTCGATTTTGGAGAGTTTAGAGAGTGGTGTACCTGTGGTGGCGTTTCCACAGTTTGCAGATCAGTGTACGACGGCGAAGCTTGTGGAGACGAAGTGGAGGATTGGAGTTAGGGTTAGGGAAGGAGAAGAAGGACACGTGGAAGGAGATGAGATGAGGAGATGTTTAGAGATGGTGATGGACGGTGGAGATGCGGCGGTGGAAATGAGAGAGAATGCAGCTAAGTGGAAGGCGTTGGCAGCTGAGGCGGCGACGGATGGTGGACCATCGGATTTGAATGTGAAAGGATTTGTGGAAGAAGAGGGGTTTTAATTAATTTTTGGAAACTTTGGGGGTTATTTGAGTTGATTATAAAAGCAAGGGACTGATCTGGAATAAATGTAAACTTAGACTAGTTTTTAAGAGGGATATTTGGTAAGATGTATGGTTAACAACAGTTCATATTAAAATATCGGATAAATTGAAAGAAAAAAAAAACACACAAATAAATTTTGTTACTTCAATAAAAAAAAATACTAAAAACTTAGATGTGCAATTTGTATCATTATGTTTAACTTAAATTGTAAACAAAAACCTATAAATTTTGTATGTTAAAACCCAAAATATATGTTTATCCAAATGAAACAATGCTTTAAAAGGGTTATTGGTAAAAAATAAGTTTTTATTTTAAAATTTTTGGGTCGTAAAATTATCGGTAAATATCTGATACAAAGATTTTTAAAGTAAAAGCTTTAACCAATACTTTTAAAAGTAAAAGTTATTAGTAAAACTATTTGTTGTAAATCTTCGAATTTTGATAATAAAATTTTTTAAAATTCTGCATTTTAATAACAAGATTTTAAACCGAAATATCAAATTTTAAATTAAGATTATAATATAATTAAATCAAATTGTAGTTTAATTTTATGTTTAAAATTTATTCGATACACAAAATTTGATAAAGTTTAAATCCTCCAATTATCAAAATTTATAATCGTAAAAACTATTATGATAGTTTATTATAGTTTTTTCACCAAATAGAAATATTTTAGAGTCTAAAATACCATATTTTCTTGTTATAAAAAGTTGTAGGTTTCCGTTTGCAATATAATTCAAGCTTGATGATACAAATTACCCAATTAACTTGAATGTTTTTATCAAAATGACCAAAGATCGAAGTACTTTTTTTTTTACAATTTACCCCCAAAACATTAGCAGTAGTTTATTCGCACTTGAAGTCCCTTTATAACTTTTCACAAACGTAAAATCTACATAAAACAAAGACGATATTACTCTTAACCAGTAGAACAAACCTCAGATTATTTATACGCATGATCTTGAAGATTACATTACAGAGCAGACATAGATTTGTGTCCTTTAAGGTCTCTTAAAGCTCCTTTTGTAGAGAATCCTTTCTTCTTCTTCTCTTTGTTAAAACAATAAAGTGGTGCTTGCCATTTCTCATCTTCTAACACTGCTCCAACTTCAAATGTCATTACATGAGCTTCTCTACCTGCAAACCCACAATTTCTCCAAGTTTTTAGATGAGTTTTTGATATAATGTAACCGAGATTTGAGTCGAGAACGTGTTTATCACCTGTGTAGAAGATCCATTGTACGGGTCTTTTGCTTATAACATCCTCGTAGTACCATATAAAGTCTACTTTCTCCCACACATTGCAGACAAAACCACTTACGTTTTGTTGACCGAGATAGTTTGCTCCGTCTAGCCAGTTTGGTCGCAGGATTCCAACCTTTATGTCACATAAACTCCGAGCCTAATCAGTAAGTTGTTATCTATAAAAGCAATACAGGTTCATTAATAGGACTGGGCATAGAAATCAGAACCGAAGAACTGAACTGAACCCGAACCGAAAAAGGGGGTTTGGTTCGGTTCCGGCGTAAAGTATCTTTTGGATTCGAACCCCAACCAAACCGAAATCTTCAAAGAACCGAACAAATCCTATAGTCATGGAACTGAAGAACCGAAACCAAACGGGTACCCGAATGTCCACTTTCGGGTTCATATAGGACCACTGCTTTTACTATTTCACTGGTGCCTAGATAAACTTAGACAACTATCAACAACAATTCCATGGAACCTTAAAGCTTCTCTTCATATAGATCAAGCAATTACTATGAAATCAGTAAAACATCTGATCTGTTACTCAACTAAGAAACCTCAACTCTTGATCCTCTCATTATGTACTTTTGAAGAGTAGTTCAGCTAATTGTTATTAAGTTACCAGATTACCATCACCAGAGTGATTTGCTAATTCTAGATGAGATGAGGGCTCATGAAATCAAACCACAGATAGTATAGGTAACAATCACTATAAGATATAGTTCTGCTATCACTACGAAGGAAATGGTCGTATCTTGCTACAACTAGTAAGTGACAAGAAGCAGTAAGAGGCAAGAGAGAACTTAAACAAAGAAACTAAATCTGCAGATAGCTCCATATGTTCATTTGGAGTTGATGTAAAGTCACCTGAATTCAGTGAACCCTAGAAATCTTTGACTCTAGTTTTTGACAGGGGATTTCAAAATCACACTCAAAATGAAAACTAAACAAGTTTTGCACCACACGACTATGTTTTCATTTCACAATTTGCATTCATTAACTGATTTCAAATTTGAGCAATCAGTGGCTCTCTTACGCCCAAATCACAGAAATCAACGCACACAGTAAGAAATTGACATGTTTATAAAAAATGCACCCTATTCTTTAAGCAATTAGCATTCTCAGATCTATAATAGAGTTGGGCGTAGTGAATACCGACCTCGAGCTGAGCTGAGCGGCAAGAGCGTGACTCGTCGAGAGTGTAGAAGAAGGAGGTACCATTGTTCCATTCTAGGTCGTAGAGAAGTGTACCAAGCTGTTCCTGAATGATATTGAAATTACGGCCGTTAGTCCAGTCATACCAAAGATCGATCGCCTGGAGCTCGCCGGAGTGGTTCATGAAGAGCAGAGCGTGGAATTGGTGTGGCCATGGGGCAGGAACGGGGTCATCGGCGGTGGAAAATTGACCGCCGGCGATAACTACGAGGAGGAGAATAACGAAGAGATAGGATAGTGTGGCGGGTCGTTTGAAAGCCATTTGGACTGTACCAGTCGCGTGTGAGGTCTGATTGCTGTGCTGATAAGTGATAGCTGAAGATAAATCTTTTTTTTTTCTTCTAGCATTAACGTCATTATTGTAATCTGACTAGCTGGCTTAGATTGAATTTAGCATTTACAGCGAAAACTACTATATTAATTTATTTCGGATCGTAAATAAATTACTTAGTTATACTTATAACAAATTAATTATACTAATTATACGATATTTTTGTATATAAAAAGAATATATTATAAGTTGAAATTACCGATCTTGTTCCGACTATTTCTAAATTTATATTAAAATATTATGGTTAGAATAAGATGGACTAATGATTTCCATAATAATTTTTTTTTTAGTTTCCAAGAACACTTTTGAGACTATAATTAATTTAATTTGCATTCTAGCTAGTGAAATCAATTTGTGGTATAATTTATTTAATCACTCATGTAACTATGTAAAAATCATTAATTTAAGAAAGAGTTTGATGTTGGTCCAATTTGAACCATCTAACCAACAAACTTTATTTTAATAAAGTCATAAAACGAAAAGAAAGAGTTAAGCTTGTCTTGCATGACTCAAATTATATAATGTTTTTCATACTAAACTCATACCAAAACATTCACCAACTTAAATACCCCACTTCCTTCATCTCCTTCTCCACACCATTCATCTCTCTCAAATCTAAACATTTCTCTCATCACATTGTGCAATCAAAAGTAGCATGGCTCTTCTTGGGTTCTTCCTATTTACCCTCCTAGTCTTTTCAAGTAAGTCACATCTTTCTCATCAATTCATGCTATGTAAAAATCAAAGACTTAATATAAAAACTCCATCATAATTTGTTCACATTTCTCCTTTTTTCGTTATGATTTCTCTAAGCATTGAATATAGTGTAGTTACATAGAATAAACGTTTCTTTATAAGCTAAATATAATTTGAGTTTTCAACGATAATTTGTAAATAGATTTGAATTTTAGTTGTGTTTCCAAATCCGATCTTAAATCCAAGCCAGAACGACCGACCCTCAATATACGAGTCCAAAAAAAAAAATTTGAAATGGGGTCGGTATTTCATATAACGAAAATGTAACAAAAAGAAGTTTTTTTTATAAAAAATAAATATATGATTTGGGTGCATGTAATGTAGGAGTCGAGGCGAATGTCTCATACCGTTTTGCCTAGAACCGGCTTTGCAAACCAAATAAACTCGAATTTTAAAATATTTTATTATCATATATTTTTTTTTATAACTAAAAAAGACTTTCTTTTTGTTAAAAACATAGAACCTAACACAATTGCAGATCAACCCTTATCTCTTCATCGTTATTTTAGTTTTTATCCTTATAAAATAAAGGTTCTACACCCATGTTGACAAGATTTTGGATACATATGTCCTCATTAAACTAATGTTTGTACCCAAAATTTTTATATAAAACAATTAAATTATAGTTTAGTATCTTTTTGTTCATTGTTTTGGTTTAGATTCACTACTAAAACTACACAACCTGATATATATACTTACCCGGTTTTTACAGGTTCATGTTGCTCAGCAAATCACCTAAGAAAAAGCAGAAACACCCAAAAGAAAATAGTATTAGATTTAGCAAGTAAAATTGGCATAAACTATGGAAGATCAGGAAACAACTTACCATCTCCTTACCAATCAATCAATTTCATCAAATCAATCAAAGCAGGTCATGTCAAACTCTACGACGCAGACCCAGAAACCCTAACACTCCTCTCTCAGACCAATCTTTACGTCACCATAACCGTACCTAACGACCAGATCACACCAATAGCCACTAACCAAACCACAGCAGATGAATGGGTCCTAACCAATATCTTACCTTATTACCCACAAACTCAAATTCGATTCGTTCTTGTTGGCTACCAAATCCTAGCTTACAATGATAGAAACCTAACCGAAAACCTCGTACCTGCAATGCGCAAAATCGTGAATTCCCTTAGGTTCAATGGTATACACAATATCAAAGTTGGTACACCTTTAGCTATGGATTCTCTTCAAGCATCATTACCTCCATCTAATGGAACATTTCGTGAAGATATCTCTGAAACATTAATGACTCCATTGTTGAAGTTTCTCAATGGAACAAACTCGTTTTTCTTCATTGATGTTCATCCTTACTATCGTTGGTCAAGAAATCCATTGATTACTCGTTTGGATTTCGCTTTATTTGAAGGGAATTTCACTTATACTGATCCACAAACTCGTTTGGTTTACACTAATCTTCTAGATCAAATGCTTGATTCGGTTATCTTCGCGATGACAAAACTAGGTTACCCAAACATTCATCTCGCGATTTCTGAAATCGGATGGCCTAATTCCGGCGATATAGACGAAATCGGAGCTAACATTCTTAACGCAGCTACATTTAATCGGAATTTGATCAAGAAAATGACAACGAATCCACAAATCGGTACACCAGCTAGACCTGGATTACCTATTCCAACGTTTGTTTACTCCTTATTCAACGAAAATCAAAAACCAGGCTCAGGAACACAAAGACATTGGGGGATTTTACATCCTGACGGAACTCCGATTTACGATCTAGATTTCACCGGTCAAAAACCAGTATCTGGATTCAGTCCATTACCTATACCGACTAACAATGTTCCATATAAAGGTCAAGTATGGTGTGTACCTGTAGAAGGAGCTAGTGTAGCTGTTCTAGAAGCGGTTTTGAGATTCGCTTGTGGTCGAAGTAACACAACGTGTGCAGCTTTAGCACCTGGTAGAGAATGTTACGCACCCGTCTCGATTTATTGGCACGCGACTTACGCTGTTAGCGCGTATTGGGCTCAGTTTCGTACTCAAAATGCTCGATGTTACTTTAATGGCGTCGCTCATGAGACCACAATTAACCCTGGTTAGTACCCGCGGATTTCAAATATTTTATTACTTTTGAAAATAAAGGGTATTTTTGGTATTTTGCTATCTGTAATTACTTAACTAATTTCGTTTTGCAGGAAATGATCGTTGCAAGTTTCCGAGTGTTAGTCTATGAAGAGGAAAATGAAGAAGAATTCCGAGTGTTAGTCTATGAAGAGGAAAATGAAGAAGAATGAAAATGACTAAAATGGGCTCTGGGATTATTCGTATTACTGATCAATGTGTTTTTATTTAATTGTTATTTACCTTTTATCCTTCTTGTTTCTTGCAATATGATGTTTGAGGAAAACAAAAATTTAAATAATTGATTAATAAAATAATTTTTTTCTCATTATGTTCGAAATGTATTGCATATTTTGTGTGAATACATTGAATATAACACCAAAAATTTGTTACTTGGTCAGTTGAAAAAACAAACTAAATATCGAAATAACAGTCAAATTAATGTAAGCGAAATTAATTTTTTTTTATAAACTGTGAAGATTTTGAATCTAACAGATTTTATATTCGTTTTCGAAACAATAATTAAAGCGAGTACATGTTCACCATAAATAATGTTAAAACATTTTTCGGTAGAGAATCGAGCTGTGGTTATATGTATTACATATAACAAAATTAATTAGTTTTATTAACGAAATATATGAAATACTAAAATATAATTATGTTTTTTTAACATTATCAAGTATTTGTTTTCTATTGTAAGATAATTATTTATATATGTATATCAATCACACATAATTTAAATAATTTTTTTAAAAAATAATATAAATCTTGTAAACCAAATATTTTTTTTAGAGTATGTTATTAATATTATCTTTGTGATAATATGATAATACCAATAATAAAAATTTATGTTTATTTTGTTGTCGATGTATTTTGTTGACCATGGCGATGAATATATTGCTATGAATCCATAATAGTTCAACGGTGTAGGAAAATAATATTTTAGGACTAGAACAAAATGTATCAAAACTAAAACCGAAATCAAAACAGAACCAAAAGGGAAACTAAAACTCTTTCGATAATAACTTTTTTTCTAATATTGCTTAACTTTTTTCCTAATATTGCTAATTATTTAACAAAGGTTGGATATATCATGTGATTGCATTTAATAGTTAGAAAAGTAGATTGTACGTTTGTTTGGATTATATGAAACTAATATTTTAATTTAAAGTAAATAGTAAGAAACATTTTCTATATATGCATTTAAACTAAACCATGTGTTTGCTTGAAATATCGAGAAACAAAGGGTCCCAAAAACAAATAATTAAATTTAGAAGCAAATATTTATTTTATTTATTTATTGTCTCCGGTGGATTTTGTTAAGTAGCCATTGTTGTGAGCCGCGACGAATTCGTCCTTACATGTGAAAATTGTAATCTCGAGAACGATATGCTCTAGTGTCAAATTTTGTAGTTTACGTGATCCGATAGATTTTTCTCCCTTAACTTGAAGAATCTCCATCTTTTTTTGTCGTATCTGCAAATGCAATTTCAATTGAACACTGACAAACTCTTCTTCTTCGCCGCTTCATCTTCCTCTTTGCCTCGAGCTTCAACGATGGCGTCGACGTCTTTGGGACCTTTGACGTTGATTTCTCAAGGCTCTTCTACTCCTCAATTTCCAGATTTTCGGTTTAGATTGATGTTTGGTTACAAGGGGTTTGCTCCCCGAAATCGAATTCGATTACCTCGATTTCGGATTCATTGCGAGACTAAGGTGAGTTCAAATTATGTATCTGAATAGTCTATTAAAGATTCTTGTTCACTTTAATTTCAAAATCTGAGGAAATTTATGTTATCTGTGCTCTGCTTTACAGTATCCGTTGATGACTGATTTTCGGGCCCTACAAGTATTAGCTAGTGCACTTAAACCAGACTAATGGACACAAATTTTGACTAAGAACGCTTTTAGAATCGTTTCTTTTCTGATTTTTGATGTATTGATTTGTAGCTATATCTTGATTCTTTGAGTTTCAACAATGAAAATTAGGCTTTTGATTTTGATAGGTTTCTTCTAGTTGCTCAGATGAATGAGAAGTTTTTAATCCTCCATTTCTTCTAATCAGATTTGTTTTGTCTGTGATATGTTCATAAGTTTGTTGTTATTGTAGTTTATTTGCACTATAAGGTTCATATCTACGTAGGTGACATCAGTTTATGTATGTATTATTCAGGAAAAGGAAGTGAGGCGATGTTCGCCATTGCTTGAAAGCACGTCATTATCTGAAGATTCTGCTTTGCAATCAAATGAATGGAAGGCTGTTCCTGATATTTGGAGATCATCAGCAGAAAAGTATGGTGAGACAGTTGCATTGGTGGATCCTTATCATGATCCACCTCTTAGAATGACGTATAAGCAGGTAGATTTCATAGTAATGGTGCTTTGATTGATGCTTTTAATGTGATATTCTTGTTCAGTTCTCGACGGTGATCCAAATAATGAAAGCTCTGAAGCCTTCGATTGATGCTTTGCAAATGTTTCAGTTGGAACAAGAGATTTTGGATTTCGCTGAGGGCTTACGAGCTGTTGGATTGAAACCAGATGAGAAGATTTCAATTTTTGCCGATAACTCGTGCCGGTGGCTTGTTGCAGATCAAGGTATGCTGTTGATGGTGTGAGATACAGTAGAATATTAGTGTCTATCATTAGAGTCTATTACATAATTAATCTAGGTCAAGAGCATGAAGGGTTAGGGACTGATTTTATCCATATTTGCAGCACTGCTTCATAGGTCCTTACCTTACACATTAACTATCAAATAGCCATCTCTGAGATTTTACCATGTATTCTGCGCCTTGTTCTTTCAGATTTTTCTTCTCTCCCTGCAAGTATTGGTATCTTTATGGAATGTTTATTACTTTTTGCCAGGTATAATGGCCACAGGAGCAGTCAATGTTGTTAGAGGATCTAGGTCCTCTGTTGAAGAGTTGCTGCAGATATACCATCATTCTGAAAGGTATATCACAAGCTCTTAATTACTTTCTTGTTTGAAGTAAATATAGCACCTACTCGTGAAAGTGAGCAAATTGTTATATATTAACACAATGAGAATTTCCTCATGATATATGCGATCCTCATATGTGTACTACTTGCGTCATTGTGTTCTTGTGAATTAGTTCTGTGTCTTCAGATGCATCTGATAGGGCTGTTCAGTCTAAGAGCAGTTAGTTTGGAGATTGGATTCTTAATGCTTTTTGGTGGCTGTTTAGGAATTAATTTTCTAAGTATTTGTAGTTCTAATTAAACATGTGCTTAGGGTTCTCATCTCTTATTGTATCAGCTTTCATGTTTAGTCATAATTAATCGAGGAGATTCTTGATACCAGAAATCTTTGGTGCCTCAGTATGTTGTGCCTCTCCAGTTATAGCTGCATTGTTTGCAATATGGAGTTCAGTAATTTTATGTGATCTGCATCGCAGTGTAGCCCTTGTTGTGGATAGTCCAGAGTTTTTCAACCGCATTGCAGAGACATTTACTTCCAAGGCATCTCTGAGATTTTTGATACTTCTCTGGGGTGAGAAACCATCTCTGGTTACACAAGGGATGCAGACGCCAGTTTACAGTTACAAAGAGATTGAAAATCTTGGACAGGAGAGACGTGCATCTAGTGATACCAGTACGTTGACTATTTTTCTCCAAGGCCTTAAAAGAATAAACTCCTCATACTAACAAGTGAAAGATTGCAGGTAATATTGAGTATGAATTCATAGATCCAGATGATACAGCTGCAATCATGTATACCAGTGGAACCACAGGGAATCCAAAAGGTGTTATGCTGACTCATCGGAATCTTTTACACCAGGTTTAAGCAATAGGCCCTATACTTCTCTACAAACGTTTATTTTAGTGCTTCTTGTGTAATCAATCATTGAAGTTCGGAGTTTCTCTTTATTTCTAAAAATATGAGGTTTGAGCTTCTTTGCTCTCTATGTTTTGGTCAGATAAACCACTTATCCGCAATCGTACCTGCTGAAACTGGGGATAAATTTCTAAGTATGCTTCCATCATGGCATGCATATGAACGTGCTTGTGAATACTTCATATTCACATGTGGAGTTGAGCAAATGTATACGTCTATAAGATTCTTAAAGGTAATTTTCAATTAAAGTATGCATTTCCAATTTCATTGGTATGATACTTCAGTGAGAAATGAAATTTCTATCCGAAGACTGAATCAAGTATTTCATTCTACGCTGCTCTGTTTAGCTTGAATTTTGTTTTTGTTTGGTATAGGATGATCTAAAGCGGTATCAACCACACTATCTTATATCTGTTCCTTTAGTATATGAGACACTCTACAGGTTTGTCACTTTTCAATTAAAATTTTTCTCAATATTGAAAAATATTAGTGATTGAATCTATATATTAAAGAGATTATATCAATAAATCTTAAAGGAAGCTCTCAGATATGAGGGACTTCTAGTTAGTCTGGTTTCTGGGCACTTTCCTTAGCTATGAAACTTGGTCCATGGTTTTTATCATTATCTACTCAGCATTTTGAAGCATGGGTTAATTGCTAATGATGCTTTGCTTTTTACCTTTTTTTAATCACTGCAGTGGGATTCAAAAGCAAATTTCATCGAGTTCTGCTGCCCGTAAATTTGTAGCGCTTACATTGATCAAAGTCAGTCTAGCATATATGGAGATGAAAAGGATTTATGAGGTTCAAAGTTTTATATTTTACCACCCCTACGGTTACTGTTAAAAAATTATCTGGTGCCTCGACTTCTGAAAATGTCGTTGCTCTGGGTTTCAGGGTCTTTGTCTGTCAAAAGAGCAAAAGCCTCCAATGTATATTATTTCTTTGGTGGATTGGTTATGGGCTAGAGTAGTCGCTTCCTTGTTGTGGCCACTACATATGTTGGCCAAAAGGCTCGTCTACAAGAAAATTCATTCGTCTATTGGAATTTCGAAGGTAATACAAACATTCTGTTTCAGTTCTTTCTTTTTTTTGCTAAGTTTACATTTCTTACGAGAACATTTATAGTAAGATTGATTTGGTTTTGGTTTTGGTTTTGGTTTTGGTTTTGGTTTTGGTTTTGGTTTTGGTTTTGGTTTTGGTT
>KE151007.1:347351-361161 GCA_000411095.1 Aethionema arabicum
TTGGTTTTGATTTCCATCAGGCTGGTGTTAGCGGAGGTGGTAGTTTACCCATGTATATTGACAAGTTTTTTGAGGTAAAGCCGTTTACAATCTCTTTTGTACATAAAGATTAATATTATTTTTGCTTAAGTTCCAATATATAAAAGGACTTTGCTCCATATTCCTGCAGGCCATTGGTGTGAATCTACAAAATGGGTATGGCTTAACAGAGACTTCGCCTGTTGTTTCTGCGAGGAAGCTTAGCTGTAATGTAAGCCATCCTTGCTTTTTGTTTAAGCTGACTACGATTTGTTTTTCATCGAATGTTAACACGGAGTTTGCTAAAGTTCCCTTACCAAAGTTGTCGGTGAAAGCAATCATTTTAAAGTATTAGTGATGAGTACATTGTTATACAAGCTGTGTCTAGTTTGCTAAATACTGTATTTCGTCTCCTTTTTCTTAAAGGTTCTTGGCTCAGCCGGCCATCCACTTCATGGTACAGAATTCAAAATTGTAGATCCTGAGACTGATAATGTTCTCCCACCTGGTTCAAAGGGCATTGTCAAGGTCAGAGGCACACAGATTATGAAAGGTTATTATAAGGTAATATTATTTGAATAACTAATTTTAATCATAAAACAGTTACCAGTTGTCAAAGATTGAAATGAGAGAACAAGCTCATCTCTTCTGAATATCTTATCTTGTTCTTTTTTTTTTAACGAAACTTATCTTGTTCATGAGCGTATATTGGCTAGATCTGCTTCTTGATAACACGGCATTTTGCTGGTGTTTCTTCTTTGCCTTTGTTTCCCTGGTTCCTCGTACTAGTATATAGACTTGAGTTAGATGTGTCTTCTGGTATGTCTTATGATTTCTGTAACCACTGAATCACTGATAGACTTGAGAAGCAGAAAAGAGAGTCATTTGCTTATTAGCCTAAAGTTTTTTCGGTTTCTTACTCATTTCTACGTTGATGGTTGAATAGTGTTAATGCATCTTTCTTTCCATTTACTCAGAATCCGTTGACGACAAAACAAGTTCTAGATGACAATGGATGGTTCAATACAGGAGACATGGGCTGGATCGCCCCTCATCACTCAACAGGACGGAGTCGTCGTTGTGGTGGTCTCATTGTTCTTGAAGGCCGTGCCAAGGACACAATCGTACTTTCCACAGGTAAATCAAAAACAAACATGTTCTCTGAGTTTCCACTTAAATCAGTTTCACAAAAATCTTACTGCTATTGTCTCCATTGTAATCAACATATATCAAACACAGTAATTGAACTCAAAATCGATTTAAACCAGTTGTTATATTAACAAAAGTGTTCTGTTATGTTAGGCGAAAACGTGGAACCATTGGAGATTGAAGAAGCTGCCATGAGAAGCAGTTTGATTGACCAAGTTGTGGTCATTGGACAGGTTCTTGTTCAAGATAACTTTTGATTATCGTCTGTTTCACTCATCTGTTACTTAAAAATCTTTCATTCGCAGGATCGACGTCGCATTGGAGCTATCATAATCCCAAACAAAGAGGCTGCAGAAAGAGCAGCCGCAACTGAAATCTCACAAGCAGATCCTCAAGTATCCAAACTTAGCAAAGAAACGCTAACGAGCATGATCTACAAAGAACTAAGAAAATGGTAAATACTCTAACTTAACTTCAAAATTATTTGATCCCCAGTAGAGTTCTGGACGATGTTTTGGCCTTGAATGCATTAAAAGTAGGGCGAGAACTTGATTTGCAGTCAACGCAATAGAGCAAGAAAGTGCATCTGGTTTGGTGAATCTAAACAAAAGTAAAAAAATGGTTAATTTATGATTTTTGTCGATAAATTTAATGGGTTTTAGGGTCGCGTGTTTGAAGTTTAGGGTGATAGTGGTTTTTCAACAGAGTACCAAAAAATCACTTATCACCTGCGATCTCAAACATCCAATTCTTAAACTCTTCAAATTTGTCGACAAAAATCACAAATTAGTTATTTTTTTTAGTTTCACCAAAACTAATCGTTTAATTGTAGAGTTGATGGTTTTGTTTCATTCAACAAAGAGTAGGGTTTACTGGGAAAAAAATAAAATAGAAGATTTTTTTTTTTTGTCAAATAAATAAAGGATCGTGGTGAAATGATCTTTAACCTATCCCATTTAAATGTGGAACCCTCTAACCTTTTAATTTAGTTTGTTAAACTCCAATTCAATTTGGTTTTTTAATCCTTCCATCAATGAACTGTTAATTTTTACAAAAATTTGTCATTTATCAAAACGCTATGTTTAACTAAATCCATGAAAAAAAAACACTTTTATAACCTTAGATTGTGATTTTGTGCGAAAATCACCTACTTTCTCTCTTTTTCTTCGCAATAACCAAACATCTTATAAACCCAGATTTATACTCAAACCAATGGCTTCGAATATCAGATTTTTAACATAAAATATTTTGCGAAAATTAACGGTTTACTGACGCGAGGGGTTAAAAAACCAAATTGGGAAATGTTGGGATTTAAAAAACTAAATTAAAAGGTTAGGGGTTTTCACATCAAAACGGGATAGGTTAAGGGTCATTTCACCACGACTAAAATAAAATAAACTAGACTGTTTTTTTTACCATTTTAAATTTAAAAGTTTTTTCGGTTAAACGACTAAACTAGAGAGTTTTTGTGGTCATATAATCTCTATATTTTGAGCATTGCAGGACATCAGATTGCTCGTTCCAAGTCGGACCAGTCTTGATCGTGGACGAGCCATTCACGGTACATTATCATATATTAACCCTAAACCGCCTTTTCTTCTATCTTGCTACTAGTTCTTATATTGAAGTTTGAGTTTCATTTACGACCTAAAAGATGGAGCAATCTAATAGAGGAAGTTTTGTATGATGCAACATTTGCAGATAGACAATGGCTTGATGACACCAACTATGAAAATCAGAAGAGACAAGGTTGTGGCTAAGTACAAAGACCAGATAGATAAACTCTATAAGTAGACATTTTTTTTTCCTTCTTATATTAGCTCTTGAAAGTTTAATTAGTAAATTATAAGATCATCTTGAATTCAAATAAATGTGTAAATGATTTTATAGTTCAAAAGTTTATGTTTATTAAAAAAAAGGTACAAAGATGTACAATCCCATATTTTCTTCCAAATTTCGGTGCAATGAACTTTTCTCTCTAGTGTTTCGAATTTTGGTTTTTATTACATAAATTTTTATATGTTATTTTATTTTTTATATGAATTTCGAATCTTTTTTAACTAAACTGATTTTTTTTTCATTAAAGTGGTCAAATTAATCCAAAATCCTAAACCAATATCAATTCAAAAATCTATCAAACTAATTGAACCATTACTTTTATAATTAACCATAAAAAATACCTAAATCCTAAAGCAGTTTTCTTAGTTTTATAAAGTGAACAATAATTTTAGATTTATAATACATAGTGTCTTCATAAATCTAACCATGTGTTTTGTTTTGAGTTAAGAAAAAAAACTGACGTTAATTTTAGGGACCCTTAATTTTATCATGTTTGATTGTATTTTAGTTTAATTTGGTTGTTTTTTTTTCCGAAGAGTTTGGTTGGTTTAGAACTTTAGCTAACAAAATTTTAGTTTGGTTAAAATAAATGGAACTTAAAAAAAATGCATTTTGACAACTGAAATATTAAGTTTTATAAAATATTCATATTTTTCAAACGTGAAATATGGTTATGATATATGTTTTTTTTTCTTTGATAAAAATTTAGAACTTAACATATGAATAATTAATATTTGAATATTTTTAAATTATTTAGGCTATTTTAGTTGTTATTCTGTAAATAGAGATTTAATTGTTCACATACTTTGGAACAGTAAGTAACAACAGCAAATGAATGCTTATTCCTCACTATCTTCAACAGCTCCAACTCTGCGTGAGAAGCCGAACCTTAACCACAGCCAAAGCCCTCCATGCCCACATCATCAAGCTCGGGATCATTCAATGTTGCCCTTTGGTCAACACCCTTGTCAATGTCTACGGCAAATGCGGTGCAGCTTCTCATGCACTCAAGGTGTTCGACGAAATGCCTCACAGAGACCATATCGCTTGGGCTTCGGTTCTCACTGCCCTTAATCAATCTAATATCTCTGGTAAAACGCTTTCAGTATTCTGTTCCGTAGCTGCGACTGGTGAATTGCGTCCAGATGATTTTGTGTTCTCCACGCTTGTTAAGGCTTGTGCTAACTTAGAATCTATTAAGCTAGGAAAGCAAGTTCATGGTCACTTCATAGTCTCTGAGTATTCACATGATGATGTTGTCAAGTCTTCATTAGTTGATATGTACGCCAAATGTGGGTTACTGGATAGTGCTAAAACAGTTTTCGATTCTATAACACTGAAAAACACCATTTCTTGGACGGCTATGGTATCTGGGTATGCTAAAAGCGGAAGAAAAGAAGAGGCTTTGGAACATTTCAGGCAATTACCAGTCAAAAACTTATATTCTTGGACTGCATTGATCTCTGGTTTTGTACAAAGTGGTAAAGGGTTTGAAGCTTTTTCTGTATTTAACGAAATGAGGAGAGAAAAAGTTGACATTTTAGATCCTTTAGTCCTCTCAAGTATCGTCGGCGCTTGTGCTAATTTCGCATCTTCTATTGCAGGACGGCAAGTTCATAGTTTGGTTATATCTCTAGGATATGATTCTTGTGTGTTTATTAGCAATGCTCTTATCGATATGTATGCAAAATGCAGTGATATAATAGCTGCAAATGATATCTTCAGTAGAATGCATTACAGAGATGTAGTTTCATGGACATCACTTATAGTAGGAATGGCTCAACATGGACAAGCTATGGAGGCATTAACCTTATATGATAACATGGTTTCTGATGGTGTAAAGCCTAATGAAGTCACATTCGTCGGGTTAATATACGCTTGTAGCCACGTTGGATTTGTGTCGAAAGGCCGGGAACTTTTCCAATCTATGACCAAAGACTACGGAATTCGCCCGTCAATACAGCATTACACATGCTTATTAGATCTTCTTGGCAGGTCCGGTCTCCTAACCGAAGCCGAGAATCTAATAAGTTCAATGCCGTTTCCTCCTGATGAACCAACTTGGGTTGCTTTACTTAGTGCTTGTAAACTCCATGGACAAGGTCAAATGGCTGTAAGACTCGGCGATCATCTCTTAACCAGTTTTAAACCGAAAGATCCATCGACTTATATACTGTTATCAAACATCTTTGCCGGTCAATCTTTATGGGAAAAGGTATCGAAAACTCGAAGGAAACTAGGAGATTTGGAAGTTAGAAAGGATCCAGGGTACAGTAGTGTTGAAATTGGAATAGAAACTGAAGTGTTTTATGCAGGAGAAACAACTCATCCTTTAAAAGATGAGATTTTGAAATTGCTTAAGAGATTTGAAGAAGAAATGAGAAGAAAAGGATATGTTCCTGATACAAATTGGATCTTACATGACATGGATGTGCAAGAGAAAGAGAGGTTATTGTTTTGGCATAGTGAAAGATCTGCTGTAGCTTATGGGATACTTAAAAGTGTTAAAGGAAGTGTGATTCGTGTAGTGAAAAACCTTAGGATTTGTGGAGATTGTCATGTTGTTTTGAAATATATAAGTGAGATTGCAGAAAGAGAGATTATAGTTAGAGATGCTACAAGATATCATCATTTTAGAAATGGAGAATGTTCTTGTAATGATTTTTGGTAAAGTTGCTTAATTTCTAGTTTTGTAACTTGTATACCTCTAAAGAGTTGAGATTTATAATACATGTTTTTGTTAATTTTTTTGGTTAGTAAATATGGCATTTAAAATCAATTTTTAAACATGTAATTTTTATTTTCACCTAAAAACAATTATATGCGAATGAGAATTATATTAAATGTCAAAATTTAAGAGATTTTTGTAAACGGTCTATTGTTATAACATTTTTGCGAAAACATTTTGAATTAAAGCATTTTTAAAACAAATTGGCAATTTGATACTAACCAAATAAAACATATATCATATTTTAAGAAAATAATAACATGAAAAACTATAAATATTAAAAAAATCGTTATTTGTTTCCGAAGTAAAAACAAATTTATAAGACTTAAAACAAATTTAATACAACATAGAATAAACAACTTAATAATCTAATATATTGTTTTAAGAACCACTAAAATAATCAAAATACTGTAAAGAAAATAAATATTATCGCATGTTGCAAAATTAAAATTTTTTTATTGTTCGATAAAAAATATTATTTCATATTAACTCAAATCAGATTAATCTAATTTGAATTCGAAAAAATATATATATAAAGTTTACCACACAAACTAATTTGAATTCGAAAAAATATATATATAAAATGTGGTTGGTATTTGAGATTTTGATCACATGTAAGAAAGAGAGATCTCAGCTACCTTATATTATATGCATATGTTATATAATATATGATTTCATGCATATCGCACTCATGTGTATCTTTTCACATTTTAATAATTTAATTGGTTCACATATCTTTAACTCCCAATCCACAATCGGCTAGTCTAGAGTTTTAAAATTTTACAAAATTTTTATGTTTTATATATCTGTGTATTGTGTAGAAAAAAAAATCAAAATTTCTTTGTATGATATAAAATATTGATTTTCATTTGATATTTTTTTTTTTGTTGAAAAATCATTTTATATTTCGCTTTCAATTTTGAACATATGATGATTATAAAATATGAGTATTTTATTTGTGCTATCATGTTATTTTGTAGGGATAGCGGGCAAATGTCCCCAAATGATAACTTTCAATCTTTTTATAAAAAAAATTATAAACTCCCAATGTTACAATTTGGTTTTTTAAATATTGCGTCACAAAACTGTAAGTGTACTGTGAATCGTAAATAACTATTAATCGAAACGAATCATTTAAAAAAAATTTTAAAAATGAAAAAAAAAACAATTTTGAGCGAATCTCGGGATATAATTTGTATGTCATGTGTTCATCTTTATAATAAAAATATCAATACTACAATTTTGTCATGTATAATTTAATTTAATATTTATAAGATAGTATATATACTCATATACATATTAAATATTTAAGAATAATATATTATATTAACAAGTTTGTAAGAGTTTGAAGCATAGTATATAACACATCAATGCTAACACTTGATAAAAGATTAATGAGGAATTACTTAAAATGTCCTAATTCAAGCATTTTTTGTAAATATGTCATTTTTGTAGGGTTTACCGATTATACCTTTGGGTCTATTGTTATGATATTTTTGCAAAAAATGCTTGAATGAAGAAATTTTCTAAAAATCAATTATGCAAAATGCCCTAATTGAATACATTTTTTCAAATTTTTCATAAAGTGTGAGGGTATACCACTTATAATGTTAGGTATAATGTTAGGACATTTTTACAAAAAATGCATGATTAGGGCATTTTTGCAAAAAAAACTTGAATGAGGGCATTTTTGCAATTCTCACAAGATTAATAAGTCATTAGTTGTTGTCAGTGTTACTTTACTAATATATACATATACATCAAATCAAGTTAAAAAATCAACTCAATATATATTTAATTAATTAATTATAGGACAAAACAATTTTTTTTTCTTTCGTATAACAAAAACTATTTTTAACCTGTACTATTACTAAAGTTAATTTTTTTTTTTTTTTCGTCTAATGTTTTGATTGATCCTTAATTAGAGTTGGGCTTTTCAGCCCTTACAATATGAGAAATACATTGGTGCATAACGGGAGAGATAATCCAAAAACTTATGTATACAATCAAATGGAACTTTGTATAATCAACCGTACTCATAATACATAAACTTGTTGACGACAAAAAAAAAAAAACGATACTTACAAAAATCCATATTCATAAATTGAGTTACAAAAATAATTCTCAGTCATATTTTTCGCTTTTATTTCTAATTTTTACTTTTATTTTGTTCTTTTTGTCTTTATAGTTTATACGTTATCGTCTTATCCTATCGTTTATTTTAAATATATTATATATATATATAATTCAAAAGTTCTATCATAGACTATTTAATTTCTAAGAGTGTATAAGTCAACGGTCTTTCGTTTATTTTTAGATAACGAAAAATAAATTTATATTATTAATTTAATTTTCCATCACATGCAAACTTTATGATAGCATTAGCATTAATAAGTAATGAAAGTCAACGGATTCACATCACTACTATAAGCCGGTACAATCGCATAATACCGGTTATTATACTCAACAAAAATTAAACTCATAAATTCATTTATTATATTCCGATATTAAAAAATCAATTATTAAGGTTTAAGGTTTAATTAATCAACTTGATAGAGTTAAAACAAAATATTTTGATAATTGAGAAAATTTCCATCAAATAAAAAGAATTTAAAGATGTAAAATTCCATAATCCAATTTTGATATTTTTTAGAATAAATTTGGTGAACAAACCCTCAAAAATATTTCGCGGCATTTTATATCTTTTCTTAGTAAAACTTAACGGTGCTATTAACACCACTATTACCATGTAATAATATTATGAGTTTTAAGTCTAGATAAAAATGATATAAACAATCTTATAGTTTCATTAATAATAAAAAAAATTAGTTCAAATTATGCACTAAAATATTATTTTTTATACTATTTGTTTTGTTAAAAAACGCACAACATTTTTTTTGGTAACAATATTGTCAACGATACATGTTATTTGTTAATAAACAGAAGATATATAATGTAATATTTTGAAAGTTTTTTTTTAACATAAAATGTTTCATATTTTCGACACAAAAAAAATGTTTGATATCTTCAAAAAGTATTTTCTCTTGTCGTTATCTATTTCTATTTAGTTCAATAATTATGCAAGACTACGTGAGATACACTGTACATGGACACTTTTTTTTTAATACTGCTGATATGTTATTAAATCGTAAACGGGTGAATATTTTACATAAAGTCGAAGACTCATAAACCAATTTTGCTAATCAATCTGCGACTGAATTTTGACTCCGGTAATATAGTACAATTTTTTAGAGATGGGTAGAATTTTGAACTATGTTTATTCTACGTTGAAATAGTTGATTTTTTAGACTTTTCACAACAATTAAAAAAAAAAATCAATATTTGATTATTTACAAACAAAATTTATTTTTTTATTTAATTTAAATTGAAAAATACAAAAAATCAAATAAAATGACACAAATAAAAAATCTAAGCTAAAACAATGTAGTACAAGTGGTAAGTTGTTTTCTTATTGGATCGGATGTGTGGTCCAAAATTATGTTAAAAAAAATTTTAAAAGCCATATATTTCATCACAAAGAGGATATTATTTTTAGTAAAACTAATATTTTATGTATAAATTAATAATTAATATTTACCGATTAATTAATATTTTACTAAATTAATACATTTTTTAATCAAAACATTATTAATTTATAGATACTTACAGATATATATGATACACAAATTATTATTTTTTTCTTTCTAAGAATTAGTTTTTTCTAATGGTATATAATATAATATAATTATTTTTAAGTTTTTTCAAAATCGTTATTATATAGGGATATATTTTACAAAAATCAGTTTTTGTGTAACGCCTTTTTTCTTGCATGGAGACGTATTTTTAATTAAGATACATTATAAAATCTATTTTAGAAAATAGAATAATATTGTTTAACTAACAAATTTATTGTTTTTCATTGACCTCACATCACATGCTTTGCGTTTACAGATATTAAAAGATAACATTAACAATATATATAAATCTCATCATCTTCGTTTTAATCAATCTCACTCATTCTCTCACCACTTGAAGCCAAAAAGCTTTACGCCAATATCTCTCTACGTGTTCTTCCGATATATACTTAGAGAGAGAGACGTGTGTTTGCACGACTAACACCATATCCTCTAGATTTGATTTCAGAGAGAGAAACCATGGCGATCGAAACGGAAGTTACGACTCCGGTGACCAACGGTGCAAGCCATGGTTGCTGCAAATCTGGTCCTGGTTACGCTACTCCCCTTACCGCCATGTCTGGTCCTCAGGAAAAGCTCATCTATGTCACCGCTGTTTACACTGGTACACTGTTGATCTTTCTATTTTTATTCGATGTAAACAAAGTTTTCTTCGGTGATTTTGACAGAATATTTGAATTTAATGTTAAATTAATAGCTGAATTTTGCGGTGAATCATACGGAATCTCGTGAGATTCTAGATCGAATCACGGAATCGTGAGATTTATCTGCTGTAAATTTTTAATTAGATACTAATTTGTTTTTCATTGCGTTGTGTTGAGTGGAAATCACAGTGGTGATCGTGTATTATGTGTGAATCATACGGAATCTCGGTAGATTTTAGATGGAATCACGGAATCTTGAGATTTGTCTGCAGTAATTTTGAATTAGATACGAGTTTTTTTTCTAATTCTGTTTTGTTGAGTGGAAATCACAGTGTTGATTGTGTGCTATGTGCGATCAATTGAACGATAATGTTGAAAAATCATGAAGAACATGGGTTTGTAGTCTGATACCTTTTTGAATCGGGATTTTTCAGGAACTGGACAAGATAAGCCGGATTTCTTGGCGACGGTGGATGTAGATCCAACCTCACCAACGTATTCCACTGTTATTCATCGATTACCAATGCCTTTTGTGGGTGACGAGCTTCATCATTCTGGTTGGAACTCTTGCAGTTCCTGCCATGGTGATCCTTCTGCTGATAGACGTTATCTCGTCTTACCTTCTCTTATGTAAGATTATTAAGCTTCTGCTTTGTATATGAGATTCTCTGTCTCATAATGACTAAATACATCTTTTCTGATTTGTTTTATCAAGATCTGGGCGAATCTATGCAATCGACACAAAGGAGAACCCTAGAGCTCCGTCTCTGTATAAGTATGTAGACCCTGCTGAGATTGCTGAAAAGACCGGATTAGCCTATCCCCACACAGCTCATTGTCTTGCTTCTGGTGAAATCTTAGTGTCCTGTCTTGGGGACAAAGAGGGAAACGCAGAAGGGAATGGGTTTCTCATCCTTGACTCCGACTTTAACATCAAAAGCAGGTATTGATTGAGTTATATACTCATTACTGATGATTGTTACTCTAAAAGTTAAACAAAACATATGAAGTGAGAAGCATTGGAAATTCAATAGTTGTGTAATGTTCATTTTGGGGGTTTCTCAGGTGGGAGAAACCAGGACATAGTCCCTTGTTTGGGTATGATTTCTGGTATCAACCTCGTCACAAGACAATGATCAGCACTTCTTGGGGAGCACCTAAAGCTTTTACCAAAGGTTTCAATCTGCAGCATGTTGCAGATGGTTTATATGGAAAACATTTACATGTTTATAGCTGGCCAGGAGGTGAAATAAAACAAATTATAGACCTTGGAGATACTGGT
This sequence comes from Aethionema arabicum, assembly GCA_000411095.1. Taxonomy (NCBI): domain Eukaryota; kingdom Viridiplantae; phylum Streptophyta; class Magnoliopsida; order Brassicales; family Brassicaceae; genus Aethionema; species Aethionema arabicum. The sequence goes on from KE151007.1 coordinate 358,707, forward strand.
CTCTTACCTTTGGAGGTAACTGAATCCCAAAACGTCAAATAACGTGACCTTAATCACATACTTACAAGTTGTTTATATATGGTGCAGATTAGATTCTTGCACGATCCTTCTAAAGATACAGGATTTGTTGGGAGTGCTTTATCAAGTAATATGATAAGATTTTTCAAGAACAGTGATGAAACATGGGGTCATGAGGTAAGTGAAGTTTTTAAATCTTTTTCTTCTTTACCATATCATTTCCTTTCTTAACCAACACTACGAATTTGCGATTAGGTGGTGATATCAGTTAAGCCTTTGAAAGTAGAAAACTGGATTCTCCCAGAAATGCCAGGACTGATCACTGACTTCTTGATCTCTCTTGATGATCGGTTTCTATATTTTGTAAACTGGCTTCATGGAGATGTTCGTCAGTACAACATCGAAGACCCTAAAAACCCTGTCTTAACCGGCCAAGTATGGGTTGGAGGATTACTACAAAAGGGAAGTCCTGTTAAAGCAGTTGGAGAAGACGGTAACACATTCCAGTTTGATGTTCCTCAAATCAAGGTTTGCTCCAAAATGCAATCTTTTTGTGTCAAATTATACATCTGACTTGTTCATTTGCTCGCTTCGGAGACAGTGACGAGTGATAGCCACGAAAATTTATGTTCGTTTTGTGTTGCTGAAACTTCTCGTTGAGCATATTCGTTTACCTGTCGCTCTTTCAACGATATGTTTCGGCGACAAATCTCAGTGATAAAATTAAACGTTAGATTTTTCAAAGATTTGAATTTTAGATCGTTTGTTACCGAAAAACATGTCACCGAATGAGCGACAAGTAAACGAACATCATTTTGTCTCCGTAGCTTGTTGCTGATCATCGACAACAACTAAACGATGTTATATTGGCCCCGTTTGTTTAAGCCTCGCTGAGTTTAGCGACAGGCAACAGCGACAAAATATTGTTCCTTTACCTATTGCTCGTTGAGCGACTTGTTTCGGCGACGAGCGATTTAAACTTCGACTCGCTGAAAAATCTTTCGTTTAAATTTAAATCACCAAGATTTCCCGTTGACCCAATGATGGCTTAACAACGGTTCAGCGACGAGTTTTGATGACCGATCTCAGCAAAAGGTCTCTGAACTAGCGACGACAAAACAAACATAAATTTCCGGTCGTCGTCACCCGTTGCTGTCTCCGAGACAAGAAAACGTTCGGCGTTGCGCAAATGAACATGACCATCTTCTTGTTAAACCATTCTCTAAAAAAGCTGTTTTGGTGGTATTTTTCAGGGTCAATCTCTACGCGGTGGTCCTCAAATGATCCAATTAAGCTTAGATGGGAAACGACTCTACGCAACAAACTCACTCTTCAGCGCATGGGACCGTCAGTTTTACCCTGAACTCATGGATAAAGGCTCACATATCATACAAATTGACGTTGATTCAGACAAAGGTGGTCTCTCCGTAAACCCCGACTTCTTCGTCGACTTTGGTGCCGAGCCAGGCGGTCCATCGCTTGCCCACGAAATGAGATATCCCGGTGGAGACTGTACTTCTGATATCTGGATATGAAACTGGTCAGTTTAAAGAGTGAAGTTTGTGGTTTAAGTTTAAAAGGAGTTTGGAATTGGTGTCTTTGAATAAGTAAGTAATAATAAGAGGGTGACCTGATCAACACAACAACACTTATTGTACTTCCTTGTCGCTTTATGATGTCTTTGTTACTTAATTTTATGTAATTTTTTTTTTTCCCTTTTTTTTTTTATTTATTTATGTAATTTATGTTGTCTTTTTTTATTATATATATAAATAAAACTTAAATTAATTAGTCTTTGTTCTAAAATGCATTTTGTTTAGTTAGTGCCGACTTAGATAGCAGGGCGAAAGGTGCTACTGTGTAGGATCCATCAAATATAAATATAAGGATCCATATATTTTTTATTTTAATGTTTTTAATAAAAAAATTAAAATTAAACCATTACCAAAAACAACAAATTAGGACAATTTGAGAAAAAATAATAATACGAATAGAACATAAATAAAAAGTCAAAATATTTTAATGTTTTTTTCAAATAGATAATAGATCGATTATAAAAAATAATAGAATATAAATGACATATCGATATTGGAAAAAAAATGACATATAGAGATTCATATATATTTTTTACTTTTTTTTACCCGGGGACCTATGGAATACTTGAACCGACACTGTTTTTAGTAGCTAATAACAGCTAATCACGTATTTAAATAATGAGGGTCTTGATTTATATTTGTCTTTCGAGTGTTTACTTCATCTTTAACGTGTTTTTCAACTAAATTAAACTTGAAAGTCTCTAAAATAATAGAAAAGAAGTGATAATAGGGGACGAATGCAAAAAAAACCCTAGGATTTGACGTTTTCACCAATTAAATCCTCACTTTTGAAAGGATGTAAAAAAAACCCTAACGTTTATATTTTAAGCAAATTAAACCCT
>KE151007.1:378118-388666 GCA_000411095.1 Aethionema arabicum
TGATGTGGAACACATTCCGGGAGTCGAACAAAAGGCGGATATCTTGACTAAAGCACTAGCTCGGATCAAGTTCAGCGAGATGAGAAACCTGATAGGTGTACACGACATGTCAAAGATCAATTCGAAGCTTAAGGGGGAAAATGTTGGATGAAGCTTCGAAGCGTGAAGCTCAAGACATCGTTAACAAGTCGGTTAACGAGAAGACGAGCAAAATGGAAGTTACCTTATGTTCTATAGCTGGAATATGGAAGTTGCCTATTCTAGATGTTTTAGGAAAAGGAAAACCTAGAATAAGTTAGAACATACATATACGTTGATATTGAGTTGTGATGTTAACGTGAGGATTTATGAGTTTAGTTTTTGAGAAGTTTTCTAAACATAATAAAGTAAGCAATACTTTGTTATTCAAGTTCTTAATCGTTTACCTTTTATCTTGGTTTATAAATCTTAATGATACATTGACCTTGGTAAAAGAAAATTCTAGGTCCGCCACTGGATATGGAGCATAATCCAACAATGGCGTTGCATTGGTATATATAAGCTTCGAAAGTCTATATGCTCTACTAATTCGAGAGTCAAATAAATTTGGAGGGAGATGAAAAGTTAAGCACGAGCCACGATTTGAAACCAAACTCCATAGGTATATTAATATTGTTGTTTTCTACTAAATGTAAACTCACAAACTTCAAAAACAATTAGTGGTAGATTTAGATCTTTAGTAAAGACCTAATTAACAAAGATAAACTATGATTCCATGGGAGTATATAAGGGAATGGATACGATGTTTTCGTGATCTACCTTACAATATAGACATTAAAAACAATTTTTCAATTTGTGTTCTGTCCCCTTAGTTTAGAAGTTGATCCCTTTGCTTATTTTACGTGACCTTTGTTCGATCTTGCAATCGTGATCGGTAGGACATTCTCATTACGAAATTATTTTGGCTGTATAATTAAGTTAGTTATGGGCTTTATTCTTTACTTTAGGAAAACGCCCAATTAGGAGAAACTAATCTTTCTTTTAGGTCATTGTAAGTGTTTGTTTTGCTTTTTTTTTTTTTAATTTTGTAAGAAAGTAGGTGAACAAGATTGGAGGCTTACATCGATACTCAAGCTTACATTGATACTCAAACTTGCATAAGAGCTTTAAACTACTCCATTGTTGATGATTGGAGGCCATGGATGATAGATGATCAAGTAGCTGGTTACACAAGAACATATGGTAATAAAATGACATTTGTCATTGACTCACAATCAAAGCAAGTCTTTTTTTAGAGTTACCTTTCCGGCATAAGCAATTATGTTATGGTTTTGATTGGGAAGACTTTTAGTGAAGCTTAAAGCTCTTTAAAATTCAATCACGCTTGATTGGCTTTGTCAATCAAATAATTTTAATATAAGCTACACGAGATTACAGCTTCAGCAGTTTACTGGTTCAATCCCTTACAACTACAACTCTACTGGAAGCCTTCCCAATCGACCCCTATATATCGGGGTGGTTTGCGGATTGCAACTCATCATTAATAATCCTACCAACGATGATATGATAAACAATTTTTTTATTTTTAACATCATTTTGTGCCACAACTCCAATCTATTAGGTAAATTGTTGCACAAACCACAACATGATGAGTTTAGAGTATCCGAGGGAAGTTTTTATCACTGGACTATTTGTTCCGGTTATGATAAACAATTATGTTATGTTCGGCATTTTTTTTTATACGGTTTCATTGAGTAATTTAATAAAATAGAAGAATACATTACTTATTTTTGAAACTTTTTATTAAAAGGAATAGCGGAGATAATGTAGTATTTTTATTAATAATAATGGAGTGATTGAAAACTTTAATTTGGAGCAATTAATAAGAGTAGTAAACAGAGGGGTTGCAACTTACAGTAAACTAGTTTAATGATTTTTATATTTAGTATAAATATCCATTTGTACCGATAACATTGATTTTCCATTTAAAGAAACAAGGACATAACATAATAAATGTGATAGAAGAGAAATCACAAGATTGAAAGTAGTTGTGGTTTGTGGACTTATTTGCATCAACGTGTGTCATGTGACTTACTAACTACTAATTTGTAGATTTTTTTTATTTTATGTTATCTAATTTTTGTATGAATAATGAATCTAAACTAGACCGTGTAAGTGACAAATTAAAAAAGTCTTACGAATGTTTTATTATTGGGACAATATATAAAAAGGGATAGTGGCAAAATAACCCATGTAATTTGTGTGTTTGGCCAAAAAAACCTTATAACTTTAAATTTGGTAAAATAAACCCTATACTTTAGTTTTAGAGAATTTCAAACCTTCAATTATAGTTATGTGACAATTTTGATTTTCCAACCGTTAAGTATGAATAATTGAAATTCTGCGTTCAAACGAAATCCAAAAACAAAGAAAACCAACTCTCTTTAATAAAAAAACTAGAATTTAGGGTTCTTGAGATTTAACCAAATCGATAACTTAGAGTAAAATCGATGAAAAACGTTGATGAGGGTTCACGTATTCGATTTAGAGAAAATTGAAATAGTCACATAATTATAACTGAGAGTTTAAAGTTTTCTAAAAATAAAGTATAAGATTTGTTTTACCAAATTTAAAGTATAGGGTTTTTGTTACCAAACACACAAAGTACAAAGTTTATTTTACCATTATCCCATATAAAAATTCAAATGAAAAAGTAACTTTTTTTCACGAATATGGTAAAATTTAAAATCTATTTCATCATAATACATTGGTAGAATTAGAGTTGTTTTTGAGATTTTGGAGATCCAAAACGAAACAAAACATAGTGCTTTTCCATTAAAAAAAAAGTCGACAATCTGACTTGATTATCGATCGAATTGATTCACTTGAATTCATTAATCAAATTTAACCCAAAAATAGATCTAATTAGTTTATTAAAAACTAATACAAATCCAATACAACAAATTTTGTTTGTTAGTAAAAAAAATCCCTATTTTGTTTAAGCCCTAAACAAAAAATAAATTTTGTGTTGGGACTTGAGACCCATCCGGGAGTAGAATACAAAAAAAAAATTGATATTTAAACCGCGATGATTCTCAAATTCTTCCGTCGAATTTATCATAAAAATAATAACTCACAATATTATATAACTGTTTAAAAATGTTTTCTCTCCTGTGCGATTTTGAGGCGACACACCGTTTCCTTGTCATCGTGTTCACGTCCCCCCTTTCTCGGGCGGTTTCTCTGTCCAGACCGGTGGTGGAACGGTTTCTCTCCTGCCCACTCCCCGTGCTGTTCCTTTCCGTAGTGGCGTTGGGCCATTACGATGGTTTCTTTTTCTTCTATTTACTTCTGTACGAGTGTATTTGGGGTTTTTTGTCTCCTTTGGTATTGGCTTCTTTGTGGTTGATTTTTCCAGTATTCATGGCTAATCTGCGTCAAGCCTTACAGCAACTCACTCTCGGGATTGAAGATGACCCTATTTCCCTTCCGGTTGGTGTTTGTTCCGCGGCGGTAGCGACAAATCAGTACTCTCTTCTTGGACGTGCTCTGGTTCCTCGTAAACAAAATCTACGTGCTATTGTGGCTTCTCTGCCTCGGGTTTGGGGGCTTGGTGGTATGATTGCTGGTCGGATTGTGGAGCGCAACCGTTTCCAGTTTGTTTTTCCGACGGAAGAATTGATGCTTTCCATTCTCAATCGGGGTCCTTGGTCTTTCAACGACTGTATGCTAATCCTTTCACGTTGGTCTCCTATTGAGGGTGCTGTTCATCCACCGCTCAACCATATCTCCTTCTGGATCCAAATTCGCGGCATTCCGCTGCAGTTCCTGATTACTCCGGTTCTTACACATATTGGTAATTCTCTGGGTCTGGTCGAAGTCATTGATTTCAACCCAGACAGCACAGTTTCTGTGGAATTCATTCGAATTAAAATACTTTGGGACGTCTCTCATCCTTTGAAATTCCAGAGATACTATCAATTTAGTCCGGGCGTCAATACCCTACTCACTTTTCAGTATGAACGGTTACGTGGTTTTTGTGTTGACTGCGGCCTTTTGACGCATGATACGGGTGATTGTGCTGCACCGTTGCCTGATCCTATTCTGACTCGTGATGATACTCAGGGGGACGCTTTTTCTACACCAGTGACCCATGATCGGGATTTGCCTCTTGTCCTTGTTTCCTCGCCTCCCATGAGTCCTATTTTGCCTGATGTTTCTGATGCTGTCGGGATCGACTTAGTTCCCCCTGCTGATACTCTGGTTCCCCGTTCTGTTAATGACATCTACTCCATCCCTCTCGATATTTCTTCAATCCCGTCCTCGAGTTCAGAACCTGCATCTAAGCGGCTTCGTCTCACTGCTCAGCCTGCCAATTCAGGGAATGGGCAACCTAATTCTTTGGAGACTTTACGCATAATCTACGATACACCCGGCTCTTCTACATCACCTGCGATTCAACCCAACGATGGTTCGGTGGAACCTAATCCACCGGATAAGATATGAAGCTTATTGTTTGGAACTGTCGAGGCCTGGGACAACGCCTCACAGTTCGACGCCTTAAGGAGCTACATAGATTGTATCTCCCGGACATGTTGTTCCTGATCGAAACCAAGCAAAATGATGACTATGTTCGTGATATAGGGGTGTGGTTGGGTTACACTCAAATGCAAATTGTTACGCCCCATGGGTTGAGTGGTGGCTTGGTTGTGTATTGGAAATGTCATCTTCAAATTTCATGTATTTCTTTTAATTCTAGACTTGTAGATCTTTTGGTGCAATATAGAAGTTGTTCTTTCTATTTATCTTGTATATACGGTCATCCCATTCCTCGATATCGCCATCATTTATGGGAGACACTCCAACGCATATCGACTCATCGTAACGGTCCATGGATGATTTGCGGTGATTTTAATGAGCTTTCCTCACCATCAGAAAAAAGAGGGGACCGACTTCGGCCACAATGCAGTTTCCATGACTTTAATTTGATGAAGAATCTCTGTGATATGTCGGAGTTAGCTTATAAGGGTAATCCTTTTAGTTGGGTTGGACGTACGCGCAATGGCGTAATGGAATGTTGTCTAGATAAAGCAATGGTAAATACATCCTGGCGGCAATTATATCCCTACTCTGAAGCTGAATTTCTTAGTTTATCGAGCTCAGATCATGCTCCTCTGGTCCTTACATTGGCATCGGCACCATTGATTCGCCGTGGTCGTTTCCACTATGATAAACGCATGGCGCGCTTGGATGATTTTGTTGCTATGTTAAACCGAACGTGGTTACCTTTTCCGATTGATCAATCGGACATTTCTACTAAACTGAGTCGGTGTCGCACTTCGATTGCCAATTACAAACGATTTCATCGTCTCAATGCGGCGGAACAGATCACGACATTACAGAAGCAGCTTGATTTGGCATTACGGACTTCGGTGACTCCTCCTACGACAGTACAACAACTCCGACATGCACTCAATCAAGCATATCGGGATGAGGAATTATATTGGTATTTAAAGAGTCGTAGTACTTGGTTAAAGGCTGGAGATCGAAACACATCATATTTTCCTGGGGTTACTAAAGCACGCAAGCCGAAAACGTTCATGAAGCAATTATTTGATGAAGCTGGTATTGCTCATACTAATGATATTGCTATGAGTCGGGTTGCAGATCCTACTTTACTACTCTCTTCACGGCTTCTGTCACAGCGCCGTTGGACTCTGTTCTTCCCAACATGAAGTGTTGTATCACGCCAGCCATGAATGCTCAGCTCACTCGACCCGTCGATGACGTTGAAATTAAGCGCGCTGTTTTTCAACTTGGTGCTGACAAGGCACCTGGTCATGATGGTTTCATAGCGAGTTTCTACCATCAATTTTGGGACACAATTGGTCCGGATGTATGTGCGCTGGTCCGACGTTTTCTCAATTCGGGTGTGATGGATGCTCGCGTAAATCACACTAATTTGTGTCTCCTTCCCAAAATTCCCTCGGCTTCACGAATGGATGAATTTCGGCCTATCAGTTTATGTACAGTGAATTACAAAATTCTGTCTAAACTATTGGTATTACGATTGAAGGACTGCCTTGATAGTATCATCTCAGAGTCTCAGGCTGCTTTTGTTCCTGGGCGACAGATCACTGACAATATTCTTATTGCCCATGAATTGCTACATGCTATTAAATCAAAACGGGATTGTACATCGAAGTATCTCGCTATTAAAACAGATAGAAGCAAAGCTTATGATCGTGTAGAGTGGGATTTCTTGGAACAAGTAATGCGCCGTTTGGGTTTTGATGCTCAATGGATAAGCTGGATCATGACTTGTGTTCGCACAGCTTCTTTTTCGGTGCTTATCAATGGCACTGCGTATGGGAATATACAACCAACACGAGGTTTACGCCAAGGTGATCCTTTGTCCCCTTATCTCTTTCTTTTGTGTGCAGAAATGTTATCCCAACTACTCAACCAAGCGACGGAGAAGGGCGAATTTTCTGGAATGCAAATTTCACCAAGGTGTCGTACTATTTCTCACCTTTTGTTCGCCGACGACTCGCTTTTCTTTTGCAAGGCTAGTGTTGCTGATTGTAATACAATGGCTCGCATTCTACGTGAATATGAATATATATCGGGTCAACAAGTGAATCTTCTCAAGTCTTCGGTTATTTTTGGAACTCGTATTCCACATCACCGCCGCGATTTGTTACAGAGGATCTTAGGTATAAGCAATATTAGGATCTTAGGCCTCCTAGAGCAATTCGGACGGCAAAAAATATCTCGGTTTCAACATATTGTTGATAGCGTTGAAGCTAGTGTTGGTGGTTGGTATAATCAATTTTTAATCCCCGCCGGCAAAGAAATTTTGATAAAATCTGTTGCTCTATCAAAGCCAGTATTCTCTATGAGTTGTTTTCTCCTTCCACAGAGTATATGTAATCGACTTACCAGCATTTTGTCTGCGTTTTGGTGGGGTAAAACTAAACATGATACTCGTCGTCTCCCATGGATTGCGTGGCACAAACTTAGTTTACCGAAGAAGGAAGGGGGATTGGGTTTTCGAGACCTCCGTTGCTTCAATTTGGCTTTACTTAGAAAGCAGGCTTGGAATTTATACGTACGACCCTCCTCTCTTTTGGCAAGACTTTACCGTGGTCGGTATCATCACAACACATCGTTTTTAGACTCTTGCTCTGGATCTACGTCGTCCTATGGCTGGCGTTCTATACAAGCGGGGAAGACTTTGTTGTTGAGAGGCTTACGTGCCGTTATTGGGCCAGGTACAGATATTAATATTTGGACAGATTATTGGCTGCCGTCGATACCGCCTAAATTAGCCGACTGTGTCCCTGCTCAGACTCCCCGACAGGATCAGAAGCTTCATTCCTTATTTCTTGATGGTCGTCGTGCTTGGAACGATAATGCGCTAGATTCGATTCTATCTCCCCAAGATTCAGCTTTGGCAAAAACTATACGTTTATCTCAATTCGCTACTTCGGATCGCTTTCAATGGATTTATCACCATCGTGGTCAATACACTGTCAAGTCCGGGTACTGGGTAGCCACTCATCTCATGTCCACTTCGGATATTACATACCCACCTGATACGGTGGTGCTCAAAGACCAGGTATGGTCTCTCCATCTTCCTCCGAAAATTTTACGTTTCTTATGGAAGATTTTGTCAGGTGCTCTCCCTACTGCCGATCAGCTACGTTCTAGAGGAGTTCATATTGACGCACAGTGTCAACGTTGTTCATTGTCCCCAGATTCGATTAATCATCTACTGTTTCTTTGTCCCTATGCTCAAGCTATTTGGCGAAGTTCATCCATTCGCCTGTTTGATTCTCTCTCGCCTGATCTCCTTGTGAATTTTAAAGCGTTATTGGATTTACATAATATGCAAGTTCTTCCAGCACACAATCGTTTGCTACCTTTATGGTTGCTTTGGGATATTTGGAAATCACGAAATACACTAGTGTTTCATCATCACACAATTCGTCCCCAAGATGTTGCAGAACACTGTTATGCCCATGTATCGGAATGGTTAACGGCTAATCCATGGCCCAAACCAACCTCTGTTCTCCGGTCTGAACCTGTTACAGTATCTTGGCAACTGCCGCTTAAAATGCAATTTTGATTGTTCGTTTAAGCAGCAGTCATCTTCTTTGGGTGTTGGTTGGATTGTCCGCTCAAGCTCAGGCTTGTTTGTTGATGCTGGGTATGTTAAATTACCTCAAGTAACGTCGATCCTCCAAGCTGAAGCCACTTCTTTTCTCTATGTTCTTCAAAGGGTTTGGATACGAGGCTGGCGACATGTCTGGTTCGAGGGCGATAACAAGATCTTAGCAGAAACGGTAAATACAGGATCGGACAATGTTGAATTAGGATCATTGCTCACCGATATCCGTTATTGGATTATGCGGCTACCAGAGTGCTCTCTCGATCATGTCTCACGGTCTTGTAATTATATAGCTGACGTTCTTGCAAAACAGGCTAGATCGTCTAATTGTTCATATTGTATGTGGTCTGTTCCTCCATTGTGGTTAATGCCACATTTGTATTGTTAAGTTCAATTTTAATAAAGTTCAGCTGTTATAAAAAAAAAAAAAAAAAACCCTGTGGATTAATCAAATTAGCAACAATGGCGCTTGCATTGGTGTGTAAGCTTCGAAATCTATTGGGTCGTATTGTTCGAGATTGTGACCTTATGGTTGAAAGGATTTCACCAGAAGGGGGTCAAGTGATTGAAACCCTTACAGTAACGAAGAAAACATCTCTATCGATTCAATAAATGGCGGAAGGTCCCTGATTGATTCTTCTAATAGTGAATGGGGAAGGTTACCATTAAAGCACAAGGCTGAACCCCAACCCCCATCTCTCTACAGGTATATTAATGATATTTTGTGCGATACGAAACCTAACAAACTTCTAAACACAATGGCTGAAGTGGATCGAGTAACAATACTTAAATTGATGTTGCTGCTTTTTCTATCTGCTTTGATTCAGTATGCTGATTCGGGATCTGTAGTTAGATTTCTTCCTGGATTTGATGGTCCTCTTCCCTTTGAGCTAGAGACAGAGTTTGTTTGTTTCTTCTACATGTGTATTTTCTTCATACTAACTCTGCAGGTTCGAAGTTTTGGAGATAAATCTGTGTGTGGTTTAGGTATATTGGTGTTGGTGAGGCTGAGGAATTGCAGCTTTTCTATTACTTCATTAAATCTGAGAGAAATCCAGAAGAGGATCCTCTTCTTATTTGGTTAAGTGGAGGACCTGGCTGCTCTTCTGTTTGTGGCCTTCTTTTTGAGAATGGTAGAATTCAAATTATTCCTTATGTGTCTCTCTGTAAACTTTACAATGATTAGTGAAAATGAGCAGGACCTATTGCTTTCAAGGGTGATCCTTACAATGGAGATATCCCTACATTGGTTGCTACTAATTATTCATGGACAAAGGTAAGACCAAGTACTTGTATTCATATGACATATCAAATTCCCTTATGTGTTTTTTGTGTTTGAGTTTTGGATGATTGGCTTCTCAGGTGGCAAACATAATCTATCTAGATCAGCCTGTTGGGGTTGGTTTCTCCTACTCAACAACTCCATTTATTGAGACAGCAAGTGACACAAGATCAGCTAAAATGGTAGCTGAGTTTGTTCAAAATGTATAAAACCAAAACTCAAATTGTCTCTTGAATCATCTGTCTCCCTATGCATAGACATTTAAGAGTGTGTGTGTATGATTTGCTTTGTTGCAGTGGTTAGCTAAGCATCCTGAGTTTTTCTCCAATCCTTTTTATGTCGCTGGAGATTCTTATGCTGGTAAGATTGTTCCAGCCGCCGTTCAAGAAATCTCAAATGGTATATGTTTTTTCTCAGTTTCATTCAATACAAGCCATTTTCTTTTGAGACACGTTTTTTGATAATTAATTTTCCCATTTCATCACAGGAAACTATATATGCTGCAAACCTCAGATAAATCTCCAGGTTCATTGGTTTTTTCTTCCTTCTTAAAAATCAACATATACACCTTCTCTAGCATTAAGAATTGAGGGTTTTGTTCTCCCTCTTGTATGCTGACCAATACTATTATGCCTTACCGTAAGTGGTCGCTTACGACCGTAATCGACTTTTCACATGCTATTAGACAATTCAACATGTTGTAATCATTAACTAATATGCCGTGATCAATTTCAATACAAAACAATCATGCCTGACGTTAATCGGTATGCTTTCTTTTAATCAGTGAACTAATAGATCTAAGGTAGGCTCTGATACCAAATGTAAATTAATTTTATGTGATGATTTCTATTCCTTGCGAAATCATCTTTCCCTAGATCTAATTGATCAACCAATTGAAGGATTAGAAGACTAACCTGAATCCATAGCTTTTCGGTTTGAGGATTCCAGATCCGACTTCTCCACCCTTTGACCTTTTCCTTAAGCGTCTCTTTTCGATGGAGCAGAGAACGTTCTAAACCCTAGCTTTGATTGTGTTTTTGACGTTTTATGTTATCGTTGTTTTCATGTGGTAGAATATCTCTTTTATAGATATAAAGAGATAACCACCAATATT
>KE151008.1:0-25556 GCA_000411095.1 Aethionema arabicum
AAGATGAGGGTGAGGGTTTGCTGCGGCGGCTGCAGCTGCAGCTGCTGCGAAATACCTGTGTTGGTCGCCAATAAACGCTGCGAATTCACGAGTTTTAGGGTCTGGATCACCAACCCGAAAACGTAAAGGGTCAGCATCTTGTACAATTATAGGCTGCGCGTTGAGAGCGTTACCTATCTGTTGTAACGGCACCGGGGAGAGCTCTTTCCTTGACATGGAACCCAAACGATCGAAAATCGATTCAATCCTAAGAAAAAAAAAACAACACTAGAAGATGATTAATTAAGTAAGAGAGATAAATTAGGGTTTGATTTCGCGGGAGGAAGAAAGAATCTGAATGAAAAGGGATGAATGATGAGCGAAGATTTTCTGAGATGAAACGAAAAGACTAAAGAGGAGGAAGAAGAAGTGGGGAGTAAAACGATGTCGTAATGATGCGAAAGACAGTGAAAGCTAAACGGTGACGTTTCAAGTGGGGGAGAAGTCAGGTCAGAAGCCGTGAATAACTCGAGATCGTACGGAACTAAGACTACCGGTTGATTGAATAGGTGGCATTGGATAGATCAATTTTGAAAGCTTTGTATTTTTTTTTTTTCCTCAAACTCTGTATTACAGTCGTGAATGATAAAATTTTAACAATTAGATTTTAAAAAAAAATTTATCTAATAGTTTTAAAAGTCTAATTTTCTTTTATTTAAGACTTGTATTAAAAATCATAAATTTGAAAAGATATATTATTAAATATAAAAACAAAATGATAATAAAACAATAAGTTTGGATGAAAAAAAAAATCGATAAATTAAATTAATTTTAATTTTTATATTGTATAATTTTATTTCTATATATTAAATATTTTGCAATTAATTTTTTTTTATCTTCTATAACATATTTATCAAATTGTTAATAAAATTCAATTTAATATAAATTTATTTTATTTCATTAATTAAATCTTATTATATATGTTTCAAATCAGATTTTTATAATTATTTTTTGTTTCACCGTCTTTATAGTTGATATATTTACAGTTAAAATTTTAACGTAACAGATAACAGTCAAAATCTCACGAGAAAATAAAAAAATTATAATATAAAAATAATTGCCAATCTAGTTAACTTTGTTGAATTAATGGAAACAAATTCTTTGATCGAAAGAAAATTAAATAATTTTGAACAAATTTTTAATTACTAAATATGTGTTTTCTTTAAACAGACTTTGAAAATATATGTGAGCATACAATAATTTTATTATTATTTGGTTATTATATTTTTTGGTTATATATTTTTTATAAACCCATATAAAAAAATTGATTAACATTATGTTTTCACATATTTGTTTCATTTATAAACTGAGTGTTGATTATGTGTTTACACGCCGGTTTCAATATGAAGATCGAGTTTTTTTATTTTTTTATTCAAAATTAATGTCTATGGTAGACAGACACTATATCAATAGTCCAAAGCTGGTATTTCTCATGCTACTCTATTATATGGATTTTATATGTCTAACTTTTTATCGAAAATATTGAAAAAATATAGAAACAAAACCTTACTAAAAGATCAATATATATTTATACAAGATAACGAAAAACACTAGTGGTTGTCGTTTTTTTAATATGATTATGGTATTTCTGATGGTTTTTTTGGAATAGTTGTAACCATGTTTTATCATGGTTACACTTTAAATTTATAATATTTACAATATTGTGTCTTTTTTTTAGCCTAATATATAACTTTACTTATGCAAAGTATAACCAAATTTATGAATATTTCAAATACATTTTTATAAATTTAGTTATAATATTAAAACAAATTTACACTATAATAATATTTAATGTTTCTAATATATGTAATTTTAATAGTATAATTGGTTGTTGATCCGTGCATCACACGAACAATTTAATGTTAATACAATTATATAATATTAAGAAATTGAGTGAATTTGAAAATATATATCCTGAGATTATTTAGATACGAAATTTGAAATTTTGTAATAAAATATTAAATAATATAACATATAAATTATTTATATTTATTGGTTTTTTAAAACAAAATTTTACAATAATAAGTTTAAATATTGAAAAAATAAAAAAAAAATTACTATAAATTGTATATTAAATTAGTTATAATCGTGATATCAAATTAGATAATTAATAAGATGTTATTAAAATTAGGTCAAACATTAAACATATAAAAAGTTAGTATAAATTGAAAACAAATGGTAAGACGATATAAAGATGAAATATTTCAACTAAATTTTTAAAAAGTAATTCAAATATTTATCGAATGAATTGATAAATTTATAATTTTAATTATTCAATTTATTACCTAATTATATTATATTTACTTTTTCAAATTAGTTTGTGATAAAATTTTATGAAAATAAATCTTTAATTCTTATAAACCTCATCTTCGAATAAGTTAAAATTAATCTAAAAGTAAATATGAATTTAAAATTTTTAGACCATATATTGATAAGTATTATAACTTTACACTAAATTTTGAAAAAAAATAAATTATCTATAAAAATAATTATATCAAATTAAGTACATATATTGATGGGAATTAGTATCATAAATTTAAATTAAAGTTTGAAACAGTAATTAAAATATTTATTAAATATTATCAGATTATGTAAAAGTAATGTTGTTATTATTCCAAAATTGAAAGTAGATTGGTAAAATTAAAGTATTTTTTCGAAATAATTAAAGTATTTATTAAACACATTGATATTTTTTTGGGTCCCATGTTTTTTTTAAAACATCAGTAGTTATTATAGATTTAAGCTAAGTTTCAAAATAAAGTTTATTTAATAAATATGTAAAAATTTAAAGAAAACGTTGATAATTAATATAATCGAAACTAAAAACTGAAAACGATAATCAAATTATTTCTTAATTCCAGTATTAAATTGGTAAAATTCGAATAAAGTGCAAATAAGTATTATAAATCAATTTGTCGTAAAATTAAAAAAAAAAGCTAATAATTTATTATATAGAAATATGAATATGTGAAATTTAGAAAAACCTTCTTAAAATTTAAATAATTAATTAATTGTTTTTATTAATTTTAACTATTCATGTATATTATTTGAGAATTGAAATTAAAAATAACTTTTTGATTAGAAATTAAAAACCTATATATCAGTGTATTCATGAATATTAATTCTCAACATGTTTATAACTTCACATTAGAGGTATACATTAAAACACAAAAAATTACAAAACTTATGTATTTTTGTGTAGCAACTTCCTCTTAAGCAAAAGTTTCGTCAAAGAACATTCTGTTTTAAATGAATAGTTGACTTATTGATTACCTTCTTCATTTTTTCTGACACCTTTGGTTTGTGTGCCATCATCATCATTTACTCTGCTTTTACTTCTTTAATCTTTTTCAAAAACAGTAATTAAACATTCTCAAAATCACTAAACAGTGTAATTAGACCACTAGTTTATTACTAAGTGACATTGTTATGGATACAATGCTTGCTTTTCTTCACCATCTTTGATCTAAAAGTTGCAGGAACAAGAAAATCACTAAATGAGATCACTTACAAAAGAAGAAGATTTCTTATTCTGGAGACTGATCTTTATGTTCTTGATCTTTAATGTTCTTGAAGATTCTTGAACTTTTATCAAAAATCTTTGCTCTTCTGTTGTAATCTTTAGGCTCTCTTCCATCATCATCCCCCATGATAGCTTCCATTTCTAGACACTCCAAAAGCTCCAATATTCCTCTGTTCGCTTCTCCACCGCATCTTCCTCGTCTCTGCATCAGCTCCTCCTCTTCCTCCGGCGTAATTGCTTCCATCGCCGCCGCATATCTCGACCTTGAAGGCCCCACACATCCACCTGAAACCCACCTCTTCTTCCTAAAACTCAGCTTCGCCTGAGAATTTGGTGAAATCTTCTTGAAAAAAGCTAGATCTTGATGAGTTCTTGGAGATGGATTTGTGATGATCTTTGTGTTTGTTAAAGACATAGCTTCCATTTCTCTTGTTATGTTAAAAACTGAAGAGTAAAAGCTTTGGTTTCTTGATGGTTTATATAAGATTTGGAGGTGCTAAAAAGTGACGTATGACCTTACGTCATTCTTCACACGTGTGAGAGTGATGAGTAAGAGACTTCGAGATTCTCCAGCCTTGTTCTACTGGCACGTGTGTCAAGATTCTTTCGCCGATCTTTCTTGACTTTGTTTCTTGCTTTATCCAAGTTTTTGTTTTGCAACAAAATTTAGACACGTTTCTTATTATCATCATGTATCGTCGATTCTAGATCTCAAACACCTTAAAGAGATCATTCTTGTAACGTAATGCTTAAACCATACCAAACCAATATTAAACCGGACCGATTCAATTTTAACAAATTCTATATCTCACATTCAAAATTGGACCAAATTCATCAAGAGGCATGACAAAATTCCTTAATCATTATAAAAAAAAACACATAGAATAGCAAATGTAACATCTGAAAACAAGATTTTGCGAGGATTTTAACTAGATAAAGATTCAAGAAAGATGAGTTTAGTTTGCACCTGTATTGATAAACCCTTCCTTACGACCTTCAAAGCCAGGACGTAGAAGCTTCTTCTCTCTCTTAGCGATCTTTCGATTTTTCTTATCTTGAATCCTACCTGCAATATTATCTGATCTCTTTTGCTGTTTCTCCACTTTAAACTTTTGTTGTCCTTCAACTCTTTCTTTCCACTTCTCTGCATTCTTCTCGTGTCTCTTCTTATCTTTGTGGATACTTTGTTTCAATAGCTTTGGATCATCATGAACTTTGAAACCAGCTGCTCTGCTTGTAGCTGCTTGCCATGAATGTTTCTTTGCAATGATTTCACCTTTTTCTGGATCTTTCTTTGCAGCTTCTAGTTTTATAGCTCTTTCGAGTTCTTTCGCCTTGGAAAGTCTCCGTTTTTTCCTCTCTTTACCATGTTCATCATCGTCTCCAATCTTGACATAACCATATGTAAGATCCTTAGCTGCTTCTTCAACATCCATTTTAGCTTTACCTTTATCGGTTAACTTACTTTCACTACCAGACTTCTCCTCCTCAGAAACCGAGTCTCTCTTTCTCTTAAATGGTTGAATCTTCTTCTTTTTATCATAGCTCTTTGGATTCTCTGAACCTCCACGGCCAGCTCTAAGCTCATCGATTTTGCGATGAAGACGTTGTCGTAGCTCTTCATATGAAATAGATCTATCATCTTCTTGTAAACCCGCCATCATTGGCTTGTTATCTGTTTCCTCTTCATCGTCATCAAGCTTTTCCTTTTCTAGCTTCTGCTTGAGCAAGTCGAGAGTTGTTAAAGCAGACTTCTCTGGATCTAATCTATCTCTTCTTGCCTTCTTTAGGTTTTCGTTTGTTTCTCTCTTGGCTTTGACTTTTTGAGCTTTGCTAAGACCAGGAAACCATTTCTTTTCTGTTTCATCAGGCAAGTAGAATCTAGCAGGAATGAGCTCTATCAACTTGTCGAAAAATTCAGCATGCTGATGAGATGTTAACTTCATATCGGCAATAGGCTCTGATGCAGAATCCACCTTAACCTTTTTCCTTCCCATCTATAACAATAGCCAAAACTAATCACAATCAGAAGATAAAAAAACCTTTTCAAAGATGGCAAACAAAAGTATGTACTCATAGTTAAGTTCATAGGCTAATAGCATCAAACCTATAGCATAAAATCAAGACTTACTGTGGCATTTTAACCAATTACTAGACAAATAATAAACTCAAATTACATATTTGAATAAATTTTTACTAGTAGGGACTTATTGGGGAAACAGATTGCTGAAGATAAAATTAAAAATTAGGGTTTATTACCAGTATATCTACACCAATAGCAAGATGGGTTTTTGCTACACAATTATTGATGGAACTTCTTAATTTATATATCAAAGAAACCCTCAACAAGATGGCTTTGCGTATTTCGGATGAAGAGTATATAACTAGAAACACGAAGTCGCAAAGGACATCAAGGGAGGTACTGTACTTATGTTAACGATATCACAAACATTCTATCGAGCAGGTGGTGTACAATGGAGGAAGGATATTATATCAACCAGCAAAAAGAAAAAAACCTAAATAAAAGTAAAAACAAAAACCTATGGAGCAAGAACTTGTTTCTAACGATGAAGATGTGAAATTTGCAGAACCTAAAGTCCATTCATGACAGGAAAAGACGAAGAAGAGAATAAGAACCGGAGAACTCACAGTCGTCGATGTAATTGCCTGAAGGCCCACCTGAATCTCAAGCAAATCTGAATCCGAAGAGCCTCCTGCCTTCTTCGTTCTTCGGTTGCTTCGTCGGAGGTCGCTGGGTCGATTGCGAGAAGACGGCGCTGCTTGCGGCGTCTCTGCGGCGTCAAGGGGTTAGGAGAGAAAAAGGCTCCCAACGGAATGAAGAAACAAAGGAATGACCTTATTAGCCAAACGACCCAACTAAAATATAAAACCTAACAAATTTAAACCATTCGGTTTATTTTTCAAAATCGGTTTAAACCCAAACCGAACCCAAATAACCGGGGATTCA
Source organism: Aethionema arabicum (assembly GCA_000411095.1). Taxonomy (NCBI): domain Eukaryota; kingdom Viridiplantae; phylum Streptophyta; class Magnoliopsida; order Brassicales; family Brassicaceae; genus Aethionema; species Aethionema arabicum. Next base: position 6,531 of record KE151008.1, read on the forward strand.
AACCGATAAAGTTTTGCACGAAAATGGTGTGGAAAGCGAACTACCTCTTATATGTATCCACGTGGCATACTCCCCTCCCTTCTTCGATTAGCTCTAGTCCAGATATTTCAATTTGAACCGTGCACTGGAGAGTAAAGCTGATCGGAGTTCGTCGTCTTCCTCTTGAATCTCCGGCTAGCGATGGCTGTCTCAGCTTTCCGTGGCACTCGGTTACCGCTCTTCCACCATTCTCAGGTTTAATCTCGTTTTCCATATTTTTCCCTCATTGTGTATGTTTCCTTTCTCTGCTTTCCAGGGTTTCGCTGCCAAAATTGGTAATTGCCAGGTACTCTATTGTAAGCCTTGTTAGCTTCTCGTTGCAGTTTCCCGTTTCTAGAGCTGTATCAGAGAGGTCTAAGAAGCTGATCGGAGGCAGACATTCTAAAGGTTTTGTCCTCACAGTCACAGCGCAGTATTCGCAATCACAGAACCTTTTCACTTCTGGCCTTCAAAGTACGGAAGTTCCCTACCTTTCTGAACTTAGTCTGACTATATACTTTGTGAGTAATGATCGTAGGACTTCCTATAGGATTTTGAAAGAGGGTTGTGTGTGTGGAAGAGAAAGAGGGGGAAGTTGTAGCCGTTGACTTTTGTGAGGAAAAACTTATGATCCATGTGCTTATTTTGACACAGGCCGGATAGAGAACTTACCTAAACTGGTGGAGGATATAATTCAGACATCCATAAACACTGGTCCACGCGGTGCGATACGACTTGTCCAAGGCGTTCAGGCCTTTGTAGGGGTTGGAGGAGAGTGGCTGAATGATGTATCTAAGGTGATTGTTATATAAGTTCCATTTTTGTTTCAACTTTGAAGTTGGTATTTCATCATTCTTGTTTCATTTGAGTTAGACACTTGACATTTGCTGTCAGCTGAATTATGTTTCTTCTGGTGGTTTTAAACTCTCTCTGATTACAATCCACTTCCTTATCCGCTGCAGACGAGAAATGTGTCTGGTGGATTACCAACTCAGTTGCAGCTTGGTCTATTGTCTCCTCTGTACTTAAGGAAACTCTTTGAAAGGATGGGAGCTACCTACATTAAGCTGGGTCAGGTAAATCATGGCAAAACCAGTAATGTTACTTTGTAAAATGTAGATCATATTATATCATATATGATGTTGCCATGTGAAAGTGTATGGCTAAAGTTAGCTTTTTTCATATTTGTCCTTTCTCAAATTATTTCATGTCATATACAGGTAGCACTTGACTCCGGTTTTCTTAATACATCTTGTGAATTGTAGTTTATAGCATCTGCACCGACACTGTTCCCACCAGAATATGTCAAAGAATTTCAGAATTGCTTTGACAAGGCTCCTCCTGTGCCATTTGAAGACATTCGTAAGATCTTGCAAGAGGAACTTGGGAGACCCATAGAAAGCGTATATGAATATGTTGACCCTACACCATTAGCATCTGCCTCAATAGCACAAGTGCGTTCTTCTGTTTCGGCTTCATTGATCTATATTTGTACGCTTCCTCTGCTTAGGTAATCATATTTGGCAGGTCCATGGTGCAAGGCTTAGAGGCTCCCAAGAGGATGTAGTGATTAAGATCTTGAAACCAGGAATAGAAGACTTCTTAGTGGCAGATTTGAACTTTATCTACGTTGCTGCCCGTATATTTGAGTTCCTTAGTCCTGAACTCTCCCGTACTTCGCTGGTATACTATCAAGTGGACATAGAGAATCCTAACTCTTTTGTATTCATTTTGCAGTTGTTCCTAGCTTAAATTCTGAACAATCTATTATGTTGATAGGTCGCTATTGTCACGGACATCCGTGAGTCGATGCTTGAAGAAGTAGATTTCAATAAGGAGGCTAAAAACATTGAGTCATTTAAGAGATATCTTGAAACCATGGGGTTGTCAAGGCAAGCTACTGCTCCTAGAGTGTATAAGCACTGCAGTAGCCGCCGGATACTTACCATGGAGAGACTGTATGGAGTTCCTCTTACTGATCTAGATTCTATAAGATCATTTGTTTCCAGCCCAGAAAACAGCCTTATTACTGCCCTAAACGTGTGGTAAGATCATTGAAATTCAAAATCGAGAGGAAGACCACTCTCTTTCCTTAAAATAGCAGTTAGTAAATGAACTTCATGTGGCTGTAACTTACAGGTTTGGAAGTTTACTTGCTTGTGAAAGCTTCCATGCTGATGTACACGCAGGAAACTTATGGCTGTTGCGTGATGGCCGGATTGGGTTTCTTGATTTTGGTAAATCATACTCTCTCAAGCCTGTAACTTTTGTTGTTAGTTTTCTGGTGTATTCAAGTTTTTGCGTCTTTTTTCAGGCATTGTTGGTCGGATTTCCCCAAAAACATGGTCTGCTATGGAAGTATTTTTAGCCTCTATTGCAACTGAGGAATATGAATCCATGGCCTCGGCTTTAATTCAAATGGGAGCGACAAACCAAGATGTTGATGCCAAAGCTTTTGCAAGAGACTTGAACAAGATGTTCTCATCTATCCAGGCAAACAATTTTAAATCTTTAGATAATTGTTTGCAGTTACTGGAGGGTATTTCATTAACATGTATTAGTTCAATTTCTTCTTGCAGGAACTAGATACAGAGATAGTAGTCGCTACAGCCCGTGGAACAAGTCCAGGCAATACCGCTGTTGCTGCTAACGTAGTTGTGGATGAGAGACAGATGAATGCTCTTTTTCTTGACCTGGTAAGCACTAATTAGTTAGTAACTGCAGAAACCTTGTAGTGCATTGTAACTAAAAAAAGTTTAGACACTGATACCTTTTGGTGTTATCTTTCTCAAAAAATAGTGTCAAGTACCTAACCCGTTTGCTTAGAGATCTTTTTGATATTTAAGATCTTAAGATATCAAATTTTTATTGATTTTTGGCAAGAAAAAGCTTGTTTTGAGCTTTAAGGGACTGCTTTCAGATGAAAATATGTTTTCTTTCTTTTGCAGGTCCGTGTCAGTGAATCATATGGGCTAAAATTCCCGAGAGAGTTTGCACTTCTCATGAAGCAGCTTCTGTATTTCGATCGGTACACAAGACTATTAGCTCCAAACCTGAACATGCTGCAGGATCAACGAATCTCTATCGTATCCAACAGGAAGACGAATCGGTTTGGGGACAACTTCAATTAAGTTCATACACATGTACTTCGACAAAAGGTATATAGCATACGGTTAAAGCCAGGAACAATAATGAATCCACCTTGTTACAGACATGACAAACATATAAATACATCAACAAATCCTCTGACTATACTTACAGATAAACAATATCTTCTTTTTTAGTGTAATGTGTTGCATAAGTTTCATCTACTTTAAACAGAGCTGCACCTTTACCTATACAGATGATGTGACAGAGAAAAATAATAAAACCAATGGCAAAACTTTCCATCTAGAAGTGTATACACTTCTCGTTGATCATGAGCAGGGAGATCTATAAAGAAGGAGGACGCTGGGAAACTTTGAAGACTTGGCTTACAGTAGAATATCCCATTAGCCGGTGAAGCGGAGAGCCTCTAGCTACAGGTAACTCCTCATCTTGAACTGTGTTTTGCTTTCCAGTTTTGGAAGTAGCTTTGTGTCTGGAATCAGGCTGCGGTTCTGTCACGACAGGAACTAAATGAGTTTTGGCTTGAAGTGAGAATCTCAGAACACTTGTGCAAGTCCCACACCTGAGAAGATGATGTTTCCTCTTAAAGATTAGAAAATCTACAGGTAGCTGTAAGTTTTCTGAGCAAAAGTAACAGCTAACGAAAGGAGCGCCACCAGCTGTTGGCCGGACATGACGCTTAGCCACACGTCGTCTCTCTCTAAGACGGTGTTGTTGGCCTGCATACCTATGACGCTGATCTTCCACATCAGAAACTACTTCGCGGCTCCATCTATGGTAATACTCAGGTTCTATACCTCTTTGTGGACTTTCAGTATATGAACTGTAGGAATTGTTATGAAGCTGACCTGAATACCAATTCAATTGACTGGCTTGGTGTCTTCTTTCAATTGGCAGTTCTCCTGAGGATGGTATGTGCGAAACTCGACGCCCCTGGCCACGACCTGGTGGTCTGGTATTGTGATACATATTGTCTACATACTCGTGGTTTGCATATGCAGGGATTTGCAAGCCTCCAGCATTGTATGGAAGCGAGTGTGTACGGGAATAGCCATCAAATTCATCATGTGATGGATATGAAGGACTTCCGCGAGTGTATGGTCCTCTAGGATAGAAAGGCATGTCCGGTCTAAGCTCGTCTATCCCAACTCGAGTCCTTACTTCCCTACCAAACCACCCTCCTGGTCCGTCTAGCTGCAGCGACCTGTATGTGGTCCCATTGCGTCTCTTCTCAGAGGCAGAGGAACTCGTGGCTTGCTCCTTATCCTGCTGCATCACAAATTTTCCTGACCTTATTCTCTCAAGAGCAAGGCGTCTTTCGGTTTCATCAAGAAGTTGACTTGGCATTTCCTCAGATGAAGACTCACTTCCATCATATGCAGAAGGAGTCTTGTATGCTAGATGATCCTGGTTTTGTTCTCTTTCAACAGGAGAAGAAGCTTCAGGAAATATCTGATCAATAGGAGAAGTTTTTGGAGAGATTTCATCACGAGTAGAAGCTTCCGGAGAGATTTCATCTCCAGGAGAAGCTTGTGGAGAGATTTCATCAACAGGAGAAGATTCAGAAGAGTTTTGATCACCAGGAGAAGCTTGAGGAGAGATTTGATCAACAAGAGAAGATTCAGGAGAGATTTCATCACCAAGAGAAGCTTGAGGAGAGATTTGATCACCAGGAGAAGCTGTAGGAGAAATTTGATCACCAGGAGAAGCTTGAGGAGAGATTTGATCACCAGGAGAAGCTTGAGGAGAAATTTGATCATTAGGAGAAGCTTGAGGAGAGATTTGATCACCAGGAGAAGCTTGAGGAGAGATCTCAGTAGAAGAATTACTAGCTCTAGCTGCCATTACATGATCAGCACTCAAGCTTCCTGAGCTACCCTTTTCTCCTGCAGATTCCTGCTCTCGGGTTTCATTCTTGTCCTCTTCATTAGATAAGTTTAAACCACCAAGCTGCTTCTCCATAGATTCTACAAACCCATTCCGGCTCGAGGAAATCGGTGTGGACGGAGAAACCGAGCCATGACCTGAGCTTCTGGACTCATTGGTGTGTTCAGGCTTGCTTCTGAGTTCACTAGCTTGACCTTCCTTTGGTTCTCCTGTATTTGGTGTACTGTTTGCAGCAATGTTCCGTCTTTTAGCTACATCAAAGAACCAACAAGTTAAGTTCAGTAACCTGACAAAGATCATCAGGAGAAACAAACAAAACAAAAACAATATTGAAGTGAGGAATCTGAACAGATTCAAGAACTTGTCCAAGAATCAAGAGGCAACATTTCAGAATTTAGAAGAAGAAACAAAACAAAAAACTGAGGAATCTGAACAGATTCAAGAACTTGTCCAAATATCAAGAAGCAGCATTTATTATAAAAAAAAAACCAAAATCGAAAGTTTCAGAATTTGATGAAAAAGATGTTACCTTGAAGAATGGCGGAACAGTTACCACATTGATAAACAGGAACATCTTCGTCTTCAAGTAAAGTCTTTAAGCATTTAGGGCATTTCACGAACCGAAATTTCTTAGCTGAATCACTCGCCATTGTTGGTGTACCAAATTCAATGAGATTACTCTACTTTCTAAACATGAACAAACCCTAAAACCCAGAGAGAGGAAAATCAAATTGAAAAAAAAAACAAATCATTTTTGTAAGTTCGTCTTAGTTTCTGTAGAATATTGAGCGGAGACCTGAAGTTAAAGGTCAACGCCGTGTGATTTGAGAAGAAAACAGGAAAGTCTTAAGCTTTATGTTTATGAATTCATGGGTAAATTGAAGAAATCTGGGAATTGTTAAACACGGGTCTGAGAATTGGTTTCGGATCCGGGTCTAAACGAAAATGGTGAGAAGACGAAAGTTAAGAAGATTACACCATTGAAGAATCAATAAGAAATTATGAGATACAAGATCTTTAAAATCCAAATTAAGAAGAATAAAACAAGATTCAACAAAACCAAAACTCAAGAAGCAGAGTAAAGTCGTTGCAGAGAGTTCTTGTAACTCAAGAGATTGAGAAAGAAGCAAACCCAGAAGTTGAATATATATATATATGTATGTATATATGTATATGTAGAGAGAGAGAAAGGAATTGAAATTAGGGAGGAGAGAGAGTGGATTTCTTGTCGTAGGGTTGAAGTAGGAGAAGGAGAAAACGAGAGAAGACAAAGAAAAGGCCAAATCTTTTTACACAGTTTTTGGAACCTTTGATGATGTTATGCTCTTCTTCTCTTCCGAGAAAAGTCTCTCTTTTTTCCGTGTCCAGAAAGTTTTTTTTTCTTTAATATATTCTTTTTTTTACAGATTTTTTTTTTCAGTTTTTTTTTTATGTTAAATTATTGTTTTTTTCTTTCTTCCTGATTTTATAAGTCAAGAGATTAAAAATTAAACAAATAATATAAAATAAAATAAAATGATCCACGACTCAGTAACCAATTACAGCCACTAATTTTAAAAAAAGGATATTTGGTAAATAATGTAAAATATTGGGGCAAATTATAATTTTGAGAAGTAGTAAATGGAAAAGTGGATAAGAGCTATATAAATGGAAAAGTGCAGTGATGATGTCGGCGCCTCTTTCATTTATTTCAGTAAGAGAAATGTATTTTTTTTCCCTCATTCATCATTTTTTCAATTATTGAAATTTGAAAATATAAATCTCTTTTTATGTTAACTATGTTCTTTTCAAAAATGATTTTTACTTTTTTTTAATACTGAAAATGTTTTTTACTTTACACTTGTTTTTGTTTAATGTTTGATTTATTTGTTTTACAGTTGTATTAGTGGACAAAAGAAATCATATACGAGAGTGGAAAATTCACATTAAAATCGGCCTCTAATGACAAAACACATATTTATCGTTTTAGTTAGCTGTCTTTTTTGGGTAAAAGAAAAGTTAGCTGTCTTTTTTTTCTTTTCAGATGGACCACAAATCGGTCGGATCCCATTTGTTAAAATGTAAAAATTATATACATAAATTAAATATATTCACGGATGTTTAATTAATTATTTTCTTAACACTAATTAATTATTTTCTTAATCCATGTGCAAATTCTAAAACATCAAGTATATTAACACGGAAGGAGTATTTTTTTAGAAACAAAAAGATAGAATTATGAATGAAAAACCATTAAACCAACTTTAATATGGCAATGAGCTGTCTCTTCATAGTAAAAAATAAATGATGAATTATAGGTAAACATATTATAAATATTGTAAAGTTTAGGAAAAAAAATTGTAAAGTACATTTTGTTTTCCGGAATATATAGGAAATCTTATTTGAATATTCATAATTTTTTATTTTGTAATAATAATTGTAAATACGTGTTGTTTTTGCAAGAAAAAATGTATTTTTACGTGCTAATTTGATTATGATACAAATATATCGTTAAGTGTAAGGATATTTGGGGGGTAATGGTTTTTATTTTTTAATTTAAACAAATAAATTAAAGAAATTTATTCTCATGTTTTTATTTTATTTTTCAAAATAAAAACTGACAAAGAATTATTATTCATTTTTCTCGAATAGTTATTCATGTTGGTAAAAAAATTTGAATATATTTTTGAAAGAAAAAAAAAACAAAAATTACCATTATAAAAAATATTAGTTACTTATTTCCCTATTTGATTTTTTTTAGACAAATTTCAAGAAAACATGAGAGATGGTCTATATTTTTATATTTACATTTTGATTTACTCTATTTATCATAAATACAAATTATTATCAAATCAATAAAAAAAAATATATAATTAAGTGTTCTATTTGTGTTGTGGAGTTTACGCTTTCTAGATAATGGGAATCCTCTTGAATTTATTGTTACAAAGAAGTCAACCTTTGTTGTGGACCTTGTGGTTACTGTCTTATTAGATTAGCCTACTAAATTAAATCATAATCAAGATAATTAGCAAATCAATTAATTCGATATGTCATGTGTTCTTTGAGAACTCCATCATTTTTATAATTTTAATCTCAGCTTGTAGATATAATCTTGAAGTTGTATCAAAACATTGTTATTATATTTTACTAGAAAAAAAAATATGTATGTCATTTGAAAACATTGATGGTAGCTTTATATATTTATATTTCAACTTTTTAATTAAAATTTCACATTTGAACGTCAACTACAATTTTTTTAAAATAAAAAACTTTTGAAACTTTTCTAATTTCTACAACCTGTAAATTATCTGTCTAACATTATATAATATCATTTAATGAGAAGAGAGCAACAAAAATCATTATCAAAAAAGAAAAATATCATAATCAATGAAATTCATAATAAATTCTGTAGGTTAAAACTTAAAAGCGATATCTCAATCAAAAAATATATTCGAAAAAGAAACTAATTATTTTTTATTTCTTAAAGTGAAAAAAGACGACAATATAAATTAATTATCATAATATTCCAACTAATAAAGTTTGCACCAACTTTTACAAAAAAAATTAAATTATAAAGTTTGCAGCCAGCGATCTTATGAAGCCGTTTCACACATGGAATCACATATACAACTTCATACTATACCAAATTATATGCAAATCATTATTTACTATATACAAATATGACACGTGGCATACATAAATTCTCACAAAAAAACCTCAAAATTAATTAAATTTTTTTATATAAATAAATAATCATTGGAAGAAAAATTACAATAAAGGAATGGACCCTAGCAGACTAGAAATTGGGAATTGTCATATCTTTTTATAAAATTCTATTTTAGGTTTATGAAACAAAGTCATGCAAAAAGTGACCAATCCTGATTTAGTCAGATCTTATTATATTTATTTCAAAATAATTTAAAATTATATTTGACCAAAAATTAAAATTTTCTACATATTTGAAGAAAATACAAGACTCGTTCAACTTTATTCATTTTTTTTATTTCAACTTTTAGATTTAATTTTAATTTACATTCTTCAACTTGTAATGTAAACTGTTGGATTAAGAAAAAGTCAACGAGATATTGGAAGATTAGGTTTGTGTTTTTTCCTTTTGACTTTTTCTTTTAATCACTTAGGCTTCACGTCATTCTTACGTCAGCAATAAATAAATTCACATATTTTAACTTTGAAAAAAAGTTAATTTTTATTTTTTCAAAAAAGGTAAATTTTGAAAAAAAATTTGAATTAAATCTGAGTTTTTTTGCAAATTGAAAAGTTTAAGGATAATTTAAAAAAAAAAATTGATAGGTGAGACATTTTTTGCAATTTACTCGTATTTTGAAGCTTAGATCTGACATTAATGGCAGTTCTTGTGCTGCAAAGCATTTTACTGAACAGTTTACATGTCTAAGACAGAACAGAACACAAAATGAAACAAACATATGACATAGAAAGACATTTTTACCCTTAGACGATGATTGTTTGTTGCTTGTTTTTGCTTGAAAGAAACCTTAGAAGCTGTTTATATCCAGTTCTGTAATGATCTAGAGAGAAACAAAGCTGTCTTATCACTTCTCGTTTCTCTTCTTCTCCTTCTGATATCACTTTTCTCTGCAACTCTATTAACTTCTCTAGTCCTTTAACCATGGATTTAAGTTCTTCTGCTGTGTTCTTGTTTGCTTCTGATTCAGCTTCAAGTTTCTTGTGTTTATTGTGTGACTGGTTTAGAAACTCTTCCTTCTGCTCTATTTGTATAGCTTTTGATCTCAGTTCTGCTTTTAGATTGTCTAATTCAGCATTGACTCCATCTTTTTCCGCCATTAACATGTTGAAACTCAGCTTGTGGTTATCAAAATCTTTGTTCAATGCTTCTATTTGTTCATCTCTTGAAGTCAGTTCTGTCTTCAATGAGTTGATCTCGGCTTGTGACTGGATCTCTTTTGTCTCGAACATTAATCTCATCTTCTCTTTCTCTGCATCAGAACCTTTAATCTGATCTAACAAATCAGCAATTTCAGTCTGCAAATTTGTTTTCTCGGTGGAGAAACTTTGCTGGGAATCACACAACATTTCCCTTAGCTTTGAGATCTCAACATTTGATACATCTTCGCATTCTCTACTCACTTTAAGCTCATTTGTTAGATTCTCAATGCTAAAACTTGAGTTTGAGAGCTTAATTTCCATGGCAGCTACCTGTTTTTCGAGCTCTAGCACTTGACTTTTCACATTATCAATCTCTGTGTTCCTCATCTCTAGTTCTCTCTGTGTAGTTTCAAGCTCAGCTCGTAGATTCATAAGACCAGACTCGCTCATCTTAGTCTCATTCTTTAGTTTCTCAATCTCTAGTTCCGAATCTTGAAGCTTTTGACTTGTAGTCTTTAGTTCTTCCTCAGATTGAGCAAGTTTTGTGATCAATTCTCCATAACTCAATTGTTTCCCATCTAAATCCATTGTTGTTCCTGGTGAGACTAGGCGGTGGTTAAGAGATGAGTAAAAGGCCTCAGTTTCTGAGTCAAACTCTGAAGAAGAAGAGACAGAATCATGAGTTGGAGATTTCTCAGAACTCCCACTACCAGAGTTGAAAACTTCAGGTACTTTATCAGATTCAAAGGTATCTAAATCCTTCTCTGGAGTTACAGGGGAAGATGAGTTGTTGTGTTCTGTAAAAACCAAGAGATTATGTAACATGTACATGATGAGATTTGTGTTTGAAACAGATGAAAATCTAATCATACATGATTGAAATTCAAACAAGATTTAAATTTACCTGTTACGTTGTCTACAAACGAGTTAGATCTCTGTAGCGACACACTTGATTCATCAGTGTTTTCTATTCCAGTTTCTATGGGAGAATCCATCGAAAACTAAACAAAAGAAAGAGAATCAATGATCAAGCAAACATATAAACAAAAGGGGAAACTAAAGGCGGGAAATAAACACTAGGGTTTCGTTCTTTCTCTCAAAATTCAAGGGCAAAATTGAAGTTCGTTTGAGCAATTTCGGGCATCAGATGAAGAAACTGAGAAGTAAAATGAATCATGAAGACACAGAGTAAGTAAGAACATGAGATTTGAAACCCTAAACCCTACAAACGAACGATCAACACCCTAATTTCAAAATCGCTTCGGTTTTTTTCAATGTTCATTACTGAAATTGAGAAGTATAAGAAAATCACTGACCTGATCAAGCAAACATATAAACAAAAGGGAAAGGGGAAACTAATGGCGGGAAATAAACACTAGGGTTTCGTTCTGTCTCTCAAATTTCTGGGTAAAATGGAACTTCTGTTTGTAGAAATTGAGAAGTAAAAATGAATCATGGAGAAAGGTAGTAAGTAAGAACATGAGATCTGAAACCCTAAACCCGACAAACGAAAGATCTACGCCCAAATTTCAAAATCCTTCGGGTTTTTCATCACTGAAACTGAGAATTATACAAAAGTCACTGACCTGAATTTGATTCCGATGAGAGAAAACGAGGGATGGATAATGGAATTGTGATCTGGAACTAGGGTTTATGAATAGAAAGAAGAGAAGATGGGAGGGAAGATTTGTCGGGAAGCGAAGAGAAAGAGGCGGTTTTTAGGATTCAAATGTTTGCCATTTTCTCTATGTAAGTGACAGTCTGTATTCTCTCTCGTCTTCTGGGCCACACATTGACACATGCAAATGACTTACATTTATATATTCAATTATTGAATTCGGTTTAATTATTGGTTTGGAGATAGAAATTGAACCGATGATTAAACCGATCGGTTTTGTCTCAACGAACATACACACTTTCCATTTCGTAACTCACTAGAAAACTTCAGAATTAGTTTTTTGTTTTTTTATACTCGGAATTTAAAACTCAGAAATTTTAAAAATGTTGAAATTTAATGATTTTTTTTTCCTTAAGAAATCGTATCGAGTAAGAAAAAAATTATATATCATATTTCGTCTGCGTCCATTATCCTAGCAGAACTATCAAGTTTTGGTAATAGAATAAAATTCTATAAGAAAATATAGAAATCAAGGGAAGTTTTTTATGAGTCTTATTTATTTTCTTTTTTTCAAGTTTTGGCTATACAATAATAAAATCAGAGAAAATTATTCACGAGAGCCAAAAAGTGTTCCTTTTTTAGAAACTAATTATAGAAATTATAAGCATGACCAACTTTAAGCCCAAAGAGAGGAAATGTGGACTTATATCTTCAACATCTAATATTTTAGGGCCTATGTATAAGAAATGAAATGTTTTTTTTTTTGCTTTTAAAGAGATTAACAAAAAAAATTGTGATCTATGAACTATAAACGAGTCTCATTGATAGTATTGAACACAAACTTGTTTTATTAGATGAAACAAAAATTGTTTGATGATTCTTATAAATTACTTTTTTTTTGTTGAAATATAACAAATATACAAAAACAAAGGCCACAAAATAAATAAATATGAGAATCATCATTTGGTAAAAAATAGGCAAAAACAATAAAAACAATTTACTCTTATACATATTTGCTTAGGGCAATTACAAAAATACATTTGCAATTTTTGTAAAACTACACTAATAATTAAATTTAGTTTTATTTTAAAAATACATTTTTTATACATATTGATGGATCAAATTACCTTATAACTATTATGACTAAACCTGAAATTTGATTATTAATCTTAAAATTTAATAATCAATAAACTCTAAAACTTAATCATAAAATTCTAAAATCTAATAAAAAGTGTATTTTTACAAAACACACATCAAATTAACGTTATTTTAGAAATGTTTTCTTCTTAATTATATAATTAACACTTTAATCAACTGATATCAAATCAATTAAAAAATGACATAAGAAAAACTCAGTGTCACCTACTTTCTTTTATATATAAAATTAAATGATGACCTATTTGTCTCTTCTAGAGCCATTCAAATTAAATGATAATAATAACAATAAACTAATACCTATCGGTCTACCTCAGCCGAAATATACAAATCAATAATAAACTGGTGTATCATGAACTAGTAATATATATTAAATATAGATATATATATATATATATGTTAAATATATAGATTGGTCTATAAATATCTACACAATGTAAATATATTATATCAGTGAACTTATTCAGAAAACTAATCAAAATATTTTGAAGAATTTTATGAAAAATTGCTTGAATTTATGAGAATTGCAGCGAATCAACTTTATTTCTGGAAAAATGAAAACAATAAAAAAATATTTTGTTAAAAAAGAAAATATAAAAATGAAAGATTATATAAAGAGAAGATGGCGTGGTTTTTTGAAACATGTATATACAGTTAATCTTCTATAAATTAATAATATTGGGACTAAAGAAATTTATTAATTTAGTCCCAATATTATTAATTTAGCGAGATATTAATTTATCGATAAATTAATAATTATTAATTTATGAAATTAATTCATAGAATATTCGTTTTACGAAAAATAATATATCTAAGAGTTATATTAATCTCCTTAAAATTGTATGGAAATTATTATTATAATTTGAATGATAATCCAGAAGATATAATATTGAGTTTGATTAATGAGTGTATTATTCATTTGTTTTTCATTATAAAATTAATCATAATAAATTAATAACACTAAGATAATATTCAAATAAGAGAGCTAATTAGATGAACAGTTTTTATGGCTAACATTTATTACTCTGTTAGATTAAGTATTAGTTTTCACATGATTTAATTAAGAAATTGCTTAATTTTCCAATTATACCCTACTAATACTATATTTTTTTGTGTAATAAATTAAAAATTATTTTATATATGCTATATCTTATTCTCACATATCGAATTATTAATTTATCCAACAAAAAGTTAAAATAAATGTATACCAATAAATTTAAATTTAACTTCACATGTTTTAGTTTTTTACATGTTTGACTTATAAATTAAATTCTAAAAATCTATATAATATATTGTAGATGATTTGGTACAATTTTAGATTCATGAAATACATAATGTGGCTTTAGTTTTCAAATAACTTTAAATTTCACATCAGTCTAGTTTCAATCTTTTCGGTTTAGTTAAAGTCTATTGAAGTATTTAACCGTATTTTTGATTGAATTTATTAGTTATTAAGATATTTAGGTATCTTTATAAAAAAAAAGTTGGATTAATTTAGTTTTTTTTTTCTCGAAGTTTTTTTAAGTTTATCTTGTGTTAAATTAAATTCCAACTCAATTTAGTTTTATCTCGTAAAAAAAGGCAGAAAAAAAAAATTACTATTAAAGACACTGTAAATAGGGGTAAATATGTAAATAATACAAAAAAAAACACTGTGGAGTTGTCGGTGATGGCGGTGGTTGGATTTCATTTCTTTGATATCTTTTTTTATATATTTATCTAAAATCTGGAGAGAGTGAGATGAGCAAACAACTAGCTGCATCTTGCAAGCCAGCCAAAGATTCCTCCTCCTCCTCTCTCCACATCAAATCTCTGTATCAGAGAACAACTGTGGATCCAGAGAGCTTCAGACTACTCCATCTTCAGATTTCATGGTAGCATTATCTTTTCACTCGTTTTTTATCTCTTCATCTTCTCTCATTTGACTTCGCTTTATAGTCTCATCCACGACTTGGATCTCGTCAGATCTAATCGTATGAGTTTTTTGCCGTTTTAATTCCGATCAGATTTGAATCGTCTCGACGGTTCGGTGTGGAAGAAAATAAGTGACGATGGAATCTGAAGGAGAAACCGCGGTAGGTTTTAATTCTGTATCAACATCGTAGTCCTTTAATTAAGGAATCAGGAATTGTCGATATGGATCTGTGTGTGGAAAATGCTTGTGTATTAGAGATCTGATTTCGACTTGTTTCCCCAATTTTCGTTTAGGTTTCTAAATTTGGCTGTGCTAATTTTTTGATTCCAATTAATGTAGGCGAACCCGATGAAGAACACCGGTGGGCAAATTTGCCAGATCTGCAGTGACAGTGTTGGGAAGACTGTTGATGGTGATAAGTTTGTGGCGTGTGATGATTGTTCATTCCCGGTTTGTAGACCTTGCTATGAGTATGAGAGGAAGGACGGGAATCAATCCTGTCCTCAGTGCAAAACTATATACAAGAGGCACAAGGGTACTTTTTTTATTTTCGTTGAATTTGCTTTCGTCTACTCTTGATCTGACTATTATTGTGAACTTTAAGTATGCGTTGCTTGATCTGATTACTTTTGTGATGTTGATCCATCTGAATTATGATTGCTAATTTCTGAGTTTAGGTAGTCCTGCTATTCCTGGAGACAAAGACGAGGATGGCTTTACTGATGATGGTGTCGGTGAGTTCAACTACATGGAAAACCCACAAAAGGATAAAATTTCAGAGCGCATGCTTGGATGGCATCTTACACGTGGGAAAGGGGAGGAACTCGGGCAACCTGACTATGATAAAGAGGTCTCTCACAATCACATTCCTCGTCTCACTAGTAGACAAGATGTAAGAGATTGACATTCTCCCCTCTCTTGAATTCAAATATCAAGCTTGAGTTCTGAAATCTGATTCGTATCTCACTTATCAACAGGTTTCTGGAGAGTTCTCTGCTGCTTCACCTGAACGTCTGTCTGTATCCTCTACTATAGCTGGTGGAAAGCGACTCCCTTATTCATCAGATGTCAACCAATCACGTAATTATCCTTTTTATTATATCTTTCACTAGATAATCGTACTTAGGCTTATTGCATATGTAAACTCTGTTGTTTTAACTGCTGCAGCAAACAGAAGGATTGTGGATCCTGTTAGGGATTTTGGCTCACCAGGAATAGGGAATGTTGCTTGGAAGGAGAGAGTTGATGGCTGGAAAATGAAGCAGGAGAAGAATACTGGTCCTGTGAGCACTCAGGCTGCTTCTGAAAGAGGTGGAGGAGATATTGACGCAAGCACTGATGTCCTAGTTGATGAGGCTTTGCTGTGAGTTCTAGTGTTGTTATCTTTTTTTTCTATCATGGTACTCTGCTCTGATTCAGGCCTATGAACATTGCACAAATGAGCTTGGGATTATTTTTTGGCACTTTTCCTAGTAAGCATTGTGCTGATGCCTATTTCCATATTTAATTTTTGTTCAGGAATGACGAAGCTAGGCAACCTCTTTCAAGGAAAGTGTCTATTCCTTCATCACGGATCAATCCTTACAGAATGGTTATCATGTTGCGGCTTGTTATCCTCTGTCTCTTCTTGCACTATCGTATAACAAATCCAGTGCCAAATGCAAAGGCTCTCTGGCTAGTGTCAGTAATATGTGAGATTTGGTTTGCCTTATCTTGGATTTTGGATCAGTTTCCCAAGTGGTTTCCTGTTAACCGTGAGACGTACCTCGACAGGCTTGCTTTAAGGCATGTTCTATTTCCCCATTGCTCATAATCTGTTATATTAACTGCCTGTAATCTTATCCTTTTTAATCTGGTTATGTTCAATTTTGGGTGAGCGTTAATTATTTCCTCCATCACAGATATGATCGCGAAGGTGAGCCGTCACAGTTAGCCGCTGTTGACATTTTTGTGAGTACTGTTGACCCCTTGAAGGAGCCCCCTCTTGTGACAGCCAATACAATACTCTCCATTCTAGCTGTTGACTACCCAGTTGACAAGGTGTCTTGTTATCTTTCTGATGATGGTGCGGCTATGTTATCATTTGAAGCTCTCTCAGAAACATCAGAGTTTGCACGTAAATGGGTACCTTTCTGCAAGAAATACAACATTGAGCCTCGGGCACCAGAATGGTACTTTGCGCTTAAGATAGATTACTTGAAGGATAAAGTTCAGACATCATTTGTCAAGGATCGTAGAGCTATGAAGGTAAATTCGTAGTCTAGTCATGTAGTCACCATCACTTTCATATTACTGTGGTATATTGACGTTTTAGCTTAATGTCCTACATTGCGTTTTTTTTTCAGAGGGAATATGAAGAATTTAAGATTCGAATTAATGCACTTGTTTCCAAAGCACTAAAAGTTCCTGAAGAAGGGTGGGTTATGCAAGATGGTACACCATGGCCTGGAAATAATACTAGGGATCATCCAGGAATGATTCAGGTAAGGGCAAACAATGAGGCTTCCCACAAGCCTTCCTTGTTTCTATGATCTTGTATTAATTTTTGTAGCCAACAATGTCTACAGACTAGCTCCTTTTAAGTATTGAAATCAAAATCCCCCCTCTGTCTAGAAGTTCATTGTTGAGCTTTTATTGAATGCAGGTTTTCTTAGGACAAAATGGTGGACTTGACGCAGAGGGCAATGAACTTCCACGGCTGGTCTATGTCTCTAGAGAAAAGCGACCAGGATTCCAGCACCACAAAAAAGCTGGTGCTATGAATGCTCTTGTAGGTTTCTGATCTCAGAATTGTTTTTTTCCTCTGATTTGCTCGTCTAATCTGGAAACTCATCACTTGAACAGGTTAGAGTTTCAGCAGTCCTTACCAATGGACCTTTCATCTTGAATCTTGATTGTGATCATTACATAAATAACAGCAAGGCTTTGAGAGAAGCGATGTGCTTCCTGATGGACCCGAACCTCGGGAAACAAGTTTGTTATGTCCAGTTCCCTCAAAGATTTGATGGTATTGACAAGAACGATAGATATGCTAATCGAAACACTGTTTTCTTTGATGTAAGTCACAGTTTCCTAGACTTACATCTATTTTTCTTGTTCTTGGTCACTATATGCTTACTATATTTCTTGAGGGTTGTTGTAATTTTTCCGTGATACGTTTTCCAGATTAACTTGAGAGGTTTAGATGGGATTCAAGGACCTGTTTATGTGGGAACTGGATGTGTTTTCAACAGAACAGCGCTATATGGTTATGAACCTCCAGTCAAGCTAAAGCACAAGAAGCCAAGTGTTTTCTCTATGCTCTGTGGTGGATCAAAGAAGAAGAATTCCAAATCTAAGAAAGGTTCAGACAAAAAGAAATCAGGCAGGCATACAGACTCAACTGTTCCAGTATTCAACCTCGATGACATAGAAGAAGGAGTTGAAGGTACAATCTTCGTATTCCTTTCTAGGGTTCTATGTTATACCAATATGTTAGTGAAACATGTTATATATATTGTCCAAATAGTTCCACACTACACCACTTATAATGTCCTAACTATTTCACATTTTGTAAAATCAGGTGCTGGTTTTGATGATGAAAAGGCTCTCTTGATGTCACAAATGAGCCTAGAGAAGCGATTTGGACAGTCTGCTGTTTTTGTTGCGTCTACACTTATGGAAAATGGAGGTGTTCCTCCCTCTGCAACTCCAGAAAACCTTCTCAAGGAAGCTATCCATGTCATTAGTTGTGGATACGAGGATAAATCAGAGTGGGGACTCGAGGTATATTCCGAATTTTTAACTCCTAACATGAATATGCACTTACATGTGATGGTTTCCTCTATCCCAATCTATCTTTTGACATAAATACCCCCTTAGCACTCACTACGTAACTTTTTTTGTTGTCTTTCTTTAGATTGGATGGATCTACGGTTCTGTCACAGAAGATATTCTTACTGGGTTCAAAATGCATGCCCGTGGGTGGCGATCTATTTACTGTATGCCGAAGCTTCCAGCTTTCAAGGGATCTGCTCCTATCAATCTTTCTGATCGTTTGAACCAAGTGCTTAGGTGGGCTCTAGGTTCAGTCGAGATTCTCTTCAGTCGGCATTGCCCTATATGGTACGGCTATGGAGGGAGACTGAAATTTCTTGAAAGATTCGCATACGTCAACACAACAATTTACCCAATCACATCAATTCCTCTTCTCATGTATTGTACGTTACCAGCTGTGTGTCTCTTCACCAACCAGTTCATTATTCCACAGGTACATATCCTTCTCTTTAACCTGCCACTTTACATATAATCTGGCTTCTTCCCTGTCTATCCAGGGCTGGTCTTGAAAGCTCCTAAAAATTTTGGGGTCTCTAACCAAACAGAAAAAACCCTTTGCTTGAGGAAAATTTGTATAGATTTTGTATTTTTGTTTAAAAAAAAAAAGAAATTTAACGTGTAGGACCCGAGACACGAGCTTAACTAGCTTGGTCTCGGGGCCAAC
>KE151010.1:17475-31712 GCA_000411095.1 Aethionema arabicum
TTGTAGTCGGAAAGTAGAGGTTTATAAATTTTAAAGTTAGTTTACCACACAGCACGCATAGGAACCTCTGCGGTAGATCACTTTCCCAACTAAAGTTTAAAGATTGGGCCTTCAAATCACATAAAATGGGTCCAAGGCTTTGAAGCCGTTGCAAACCTAAAACGAGGTCAAAACCGACTAAAAGTAATGAGCAAATCGTGACCGTTAAATGTGCAATTGATCATAAGGGCTAGCCCACTTATTTTCTTTGTGCAATTGATCAGATTAAAGTCGAGCCAAGTTTACAATCTCTAGCAACACCTTGGGTTTGAAGATGCGAATTCCACTAGATATTGAACTATGTAAACTTCCCATTAAAGCACCCACGAGAAAGTTAAAACTGTCAATGACTTGTAGTAGAGAAAGTTAAAACTGTCAAGGTGAATTGATTTCCTCAATGCGGTGTACGGACTTAGCCGGAAAGTAATACCCTCGCTGTCTATGATTTTTCTTCTTCTCTTCACATTAATGGGCTTTTACTTTGGGTTCCATTGTGCATTTTTTATGTGTTTAAAACTATTCTTAAAGGCACCGATTAAATAATGTCAAGATGTGTACTTAAAAGGTGAGTTTTGTTTATCCATGTTTTTTTCAGTTTAGTCCACTAAAAATATAGGAATGCCATAAAAAATAATGCAAAATATGAATGGAAAAAGATCGCAGTTCAGACGTTAAAGGCAGCAGTGTACCTAACCCCTGTCGAAGGTAGCCAAAGATTACCGTCGATGAATTGAGAAACTGTGAAATTGTTGGCCTCAATGGAATTGTTAAAGACATGGTAACCAGGCCATTTGACTCGGTTGTTTAATCCCGAACCAGTACCGTAGTTCATGAATTCTCCATAGAAGAGTGTATCTAAAGCAAAGTTGAAGTTCCACTCAAGCCATCCCTCGGGACTTACAACGTTGCTCATGTTGTTCCTTATGAAAACAGTCCTTGAATATTGTTTCCACGGCCTTCCTAGATATGTTCGTGTCGTGTTTAGGTATGGGACCAAGTCTACATCCGCCGAAATATTGCTGAATTGAATTGAGAATCCTGTAGGAGGACATAATAATTAGAATCATTACCTTCTCTGTAAACATTTACTCACAAGTAAATTAAAGCAACAAAAAAAACCTCTCTAATATGTTTCATTAATAGTTTATCTTCGTCTTTACCTTTTAAAAGGCTTTGCAATTATTATTTTCTTATGTTTTGTTTGTATTCAATTAATGTAAGTGTACATCATACCAAAAAAATGAAATAATATATAAGTCATTTTCTTATAGATTTACAAGCCACTTAAACAAAACACTAACTTGCTCACTTGTTTGGATTATTTGCATTCATGTTTCATCAAATTACTTATTTATTTGTTTATTTATTCATTTGTTTATTCGGTTCATAAAGTTTTCATAATTATATACACTCAAAACATTAAAAACCCTAATTCTCAATAGTTAGTTAATAACATTAAAGATAATTATAAAATATTTAAAGGGGGTAGAGTAAGTACCTGTTGGTTGGTTGGGATCTTTGCGCCCTTGGGCCGTGATAGTGTTCTTTTGGTTAAGAAGGCCTTTTCTTACCAAAATCTGACAGTTCTGAAACACCACCGTCCCATCTCCAAATATGAAGTCTACTGTTCCCGTTATGGTACAGTCGCGGTAAAATTGACGCATGGTATGTGTGTAGAGCGTATCTTGGTAACCCCTCATTGCGCATCTATAGAATACCGATAGGTCAGAATCTGATCTCAATGCCACTGCTTGATGTTTCTCTGCTCCTGCTGTGTTCTGGAAAGTTATATCACGCGCTATGAACCCTTTTCCGCTCACAGCTTCAAATTGTTTACCATACAAATTTAATTAATATTTTATTAAAATTCTCAAAGAACATAACATACAGTGGAGAGGTTTCTCACTTACCAAAAGTAGCTGACCGGAAAGTGGTCCAACCATCGATGAAGCTGCGGTTACCAGATATAACAGTCATGTTTATACCGTCTCCTAACATCACGAGGTTCCATTTTTTTTTCTTGATCTCAACATTCTCTAAATAAACACCTTTCTTTATGTATATCACGAAACGTTTGGAACTATAATCAGGAGCATCCTTAATCGCATCCATTATTTTTGTAAAGTTTCCTGTCCCATCCAATGCTACTACAACGTCGTAAGTCACATTATTTGTCTCGACTAATTTCCTATCCTCATGTCTGACCCAGTCTGGAAATCGGCCGTAGTCCTCCTCCTTGCCTAGTGGAGCCTTATGTCCTTTAGTTATTGACCTAGATTTTGAGATGGACTTGTTGGGTGTTTGGTCTTTTTGAATAAGTGATAACAGATCTCGAAGCATGGAGTATAGCTGGTTGAGACTTCCTGAAATAAAAATGGTATGGTAGTTAGATGTCGCCTATAGCAATGTATTTTAAAGTAACTATTTTTGCAGAAATAATGATACCCGCAACGACTGTCTTGACGATGCCATTTGTACCGTCAAAGCCTTCCATGCAAGTGTCTTGGTTGGAAAGGGCAGCACTTAACCATGTGCTTGTGTCTGATGCTACGTTTCCCGTCCCGTTACCTTTCCCTGTCCAACAATCATACCATATTTGTTTACTCTTTTTACTGCAATGGTTGACCAGATACCGCACTTTTGAATAATTTGATTTGAATAGCTTAATGTTTCAGTTTTCATTATCTTATCTTCAAAATATAATTTTTTTCTTTCTTAGATTTTAATATTCGTTAAGATACTGTCTCAATTGTTATTTTTTTAAGTGATACAGTCTCAATTAAAAAAGGATTACTAACTTTTATTTTACAGTTGTTAGTCCTCCAATATATTATGGTATTTATATATATTATTCATTTTGCAATAATTTTCTATATTTTACATAGAAATTTATTACTCTTTTAAAAATGGTATACGGGTGTCATATATCATATTCAAGATTGAAGATTAACCATATATGGTTATAAATAGTTAGTTGGATAGGTGGAAAACATAGTATAAATACAATTTGTATAGTATAACTCTAATTAAGAGAATTGTATAAAATATATAGCTTTATTTTTTTTTTTGTTTCTTGTTTTGCATGTAAATTCTCTAGGGATAGTTGTTGAACTACTAACATGGTATCAGAGCAATAAGAGTTAAACTTTTATCGTCATCCTTTCTTCTTATGTTCCTCTCTGCCATTCCTCTTCGAGCATCTGTTCTCACGATAGCCACTTGTCGTGTGACGAAACGGGTCTTGAGGATGACGCCAAAGACTTCGTGACGGTCAAGTCCTAATGATGTTGATTCTTTGCCACCTTAAGTTCATGGTCCCGCAACTTCTGTGAAGGTGGCAGCACTACCGAATCCATTGGCAGTGTTCATTCTCCTTTCTTTCTTCACAATGACGATTATCCTGGACTCTCGATCATTTCCTTGATTCTTAATGGCACAAACTACAGTTCTTGGAGTATGAATATGACTACGAGACTTACCACCAAGAACAAATTGATTTTTGAATGGTTCTTTACTGCGACCTCAAGAATACGATCCTATTTTCCATGTATGGTCTCACTGCGATATCATGGTCAATGGTTGACTACTAAATGTTGTTTCTCGTCAAATTCATGAAAGCATCTTATACCTCCACACTACTGCTCAGATCTAGAAGGTCCAATTTCACATCGTAAATTTGCCTCGAACCTTTCAGTTAACACACCAGATTTTAAGATCTTGGATCTTAAGCACAGCTCCACAGATCTTTCTACCTACTACACTATTCTTCGCACATTGTGGTATCAACGGGGCAAAACTAAAAGCTGTAAGACCTACACTGTTGTAAACGCAGTGTCATGAAAGAACTCAAGATTGCTGGTGAACATGTTTGGATCATCAAATTTCTCTTAAATGAGTCTTTTGCAATGATCAAGAGCCAAATCATCACGATGAAACCATATCCTACTCTTTATGAACTGTACAACATTATGGATCAAGAAGTTAGCAACCATAGTCTTGGTTCTTCTCTAACCCCTCTTCCATCCTCGATCTTTCAAGTAGTTGAGTTTCCTATCCCACATTTTGTGGCTCAAGCAAACTAACCCACTAAAAAAAAGTCTTGACCTACATACACCCCACTGCAGAAAACATGATCATACAATGAACAAATGTAACTCCCTTCACGACTATCTTTCGGGATGGACACCAAGAGGCAAACCCTCCATCAAGCCATATGCTTTTGTCATTGTTCAATCTCTTACTAATAAACCGACGGAGAAAAGGGTTGGTTCTCAAGTCTCACTAGGGAATTTATCTCCTACCCAGATATAGGAAGTTATATCCTACTTAAGCTCTCAATTTTATGGAAGCAAGGCTACAAAATTACCACCACAATCAGCTCCTCATACCAGTCAGCTTACAGGTGTCTCTCATATTTAAATTTATTCATCTGAGTTTCAGTTTATGGCCAGTTTGTCTATTTGAAAGGCAGCTCTATCCCGACATGCATGGATCATAGACAATGGTGCCACTCACCATGTGATATTTGATAAATCTTTATTTCACCACTTGTCATCACACAACTGTTCTTGTGTTACTCCTCCCACTGGTGATACAATTGATGTAGGCAGTATTGGTACCATCATTCTTGCTTGTAGTTTGATCCTTAATTAGTGTTAGTCAATTGACACATAATTCAACTATCATAGTGATCTTTGACTCTGAGAGTTGTCTCCTCCAGGATTGTAGCAAGGGCTTCAAGATTGGCAAGAGTAGACGACCGGGGAATGTGTACATTGTCTAGTTTTTTGGTGCCTTACACACAGTTGCAGTCACCGTCTCAATCAATGTTGTTGCTGATCATCACCTTTGGCACACATGTTTGGGTCGTTCTTCCATGTCACAAATGAAATTACTCTCTGATGTACTAGGTTTCTCCTTTGAAAAACATAATAAAGCTTTTGTTCGGTGTTTTATTTCCCTTCAGCAAAACAGAAATGCTTACCTATACGGTATAAGAATAATGTTGCAAAGATTATTTTTCATCTCATCCACATGGATGTGTGAAGACCATTCTCTGAGGAATCTCGAGAAGGTTTTAAATACTTGTTAAACATTGTAGATGACAATTCACGAGCAACATGGGTGTATCTTCTGAAATCTAAAGCTGATATTCTTCAAATTGTTCTCTAGTTCTTGCGATTGGTTGACACTCAATTTGATATCTCTATCAAATAATTTCAAACCAACAATTCTCCTCAACTAAAGTTTACTAAAATATTTCAAGATCGAGGTTTATCATCTCTTATCATTCATGTCCATAGCCCTTCGAGTAGAATTCCATTGTAGAACGGATCCCTTTGCTAAAGTCTTTCAGATGCCTTTGTTATTGTTCCACTTCACCAAGTCATCAGTGTAAGTTCTAACAAAGGGTTCGGGCTTGTGTATTCTTGGGTTATCCTGCTGGTTATAAGCGCTACAAGTTGTTTGAGATTGCCTCTCACTCCACCTTTATTTCCCATATTGTAATCTTCCATGAAAAAATATTTGACTTTGCTCTTGGTCTATCTGTTGCAGTTCACATAGAGTGGATTACTTCGATTCCTACTCTTGCTTATGTCTCATATCCCCTTATAACTGAGCCATATAGGCGATTTTGCAACACTCCTGCTTATCTCGAAGACTACTATTGTGGTACACTCTCCAGTTATGTTACTTATTTGATTGCTCAACATTTTAGCTATGTTAAGCTCTCTAATTCATACTGAGCGTTCATTTGTAATATGAGCAAGATTCCAAAACCCTCAACATATAATAAAGCTTAAAGTATCTCTGAGTGGCGTCAAGCCATGGAGGCAGAACTTCAAGCACTTAAAGCTAATGGAACATGGACTATTAACTATTTACCTTGAAACAAGCCTGATGTGAGTCTATAAGCTTGAGCTTAATCCATGTGGCACCTTGGAACGGTATAAGGCTCAGCTTGTGGCTAGGGGCTACAGTAAACAAGAGAGGTTGGACTATGTTGACACGTTTTCGTTAGTTGCAAGTTGGTCACGGTCAAGGCCATCTCGTCATTGTAGCTACAAAACTTTGGGTTCTTAAACAACTTGACATCTCTAACGCCTTCTTCAATGGTGATCTTCAGGAGGAAAATTACACGAGCTTGCCACAAAGGTGCCCTTCTTTTGAGAGGGAATTTCTCATGAATTCGGTATGCAAACTTCAGAAGTCTCTTTTCGGCCTAAAACAAGTCTCTCACCAATGGTTCTTTTCAGTTCAATGCTAATTCAACTAGGGTTTCACATATCCTGCACTGATCACAAACTGCTCATTTGTCTAATTTGAGATGTCTCTATAGTTGTTATCGTTTACGTAGATGACATCATCATCACAAGCTCCAACATAGTTGTCGTGACAGAAATCATAACAATTGTACATAATTCTTTCAAGCTTTGAAATCTTGGAGACTTAAGGTACTTATTAAGAATTGAAGTTGCTCGTACATGAGCTTGAATCTCTATGTGTGAAAGGAAGCACGCCCTTGAATTACGTGATGACTACAATATGTTTCTCTGCAAACTAAGTTTAGTGTCTATGGATTTCAACGTTAAACTCAGTCATGATCCTGCTTCCAATGTTATACCAGATCGAGAAAGTTTTGCCGAATGGTTGGTAAATTATTGTACCTCACCATCACTCGAAGATATTTTTCCTTAGCTGTAATGAGCTTTGTTGATTCAGATCTGCTCCACAAGCTTCTCATGTCAAAGTTGGTCACTGCATTTTACAATACATCAAAGTATGCTGATCAATGATTCTTCTACTCTTTTACATCTAACCTCCACCTTCAAGATTCTGCAGATGTCGGTTGGACATCATGTCCTGATATGTGACGATCAACCTCCGGTTTCTCTATGTTTCTTGGATATTATTTGATATCCTAGTGCTCTAGAAACAGAGCATGGTTTGGAAGTCTTCTCTAGAAGCAAAATATTGATCTTTAGCTTCTGATGTCTGCGAAATTACATGGCTCTCCAACATACTCTTTAAACTTGGTATAGTTCAACAGTTTGCAGTGAATCTCTACTTTGATTCAACCAAGCCTATTCACATCTTCACAAACTCGGTATTTCACAAATGAACAAACACACATTGTCATATATTTTCATCTCGCCCGTGAAACACACATTGTCAAATGCAGCGTGATTTGCTTACTACATGTAAACACCACAAATCAATTGGACGATATTCTGACTAAACCACTGTTTTATCTTCCATTTCATAGCCTATTCACTACTAGAAAATAGGTCCAATTGCGAGGGTGAATTGCGAAGGAAACAATTCAAACACAAAAATGCGTTGGAGTTGCGGTAGTTTTGCGATGATATAGGATGCCCTCGTAATACTACCATAAACCAATCGTCGTTTTGCAAAGGTACCAATCCTTCGCAAGTTTTTGATCGTATTGCGGGTCTTTTGCTCAGGTTGTGCAGTTCCTTCACAATACTTTCACACATTTGCGAAGGTTTCAGTTCCTTTGCAATGTGCGATGGTTTTGCGGCCTTGTTATCCTTTGCAAGTGTTTCTGCCGACATCAGATAGCATACCCTCACAATAAAATAACAAATAAATCGTAAAACTATAGCAATACCTCCACAAGTGTTTACCAAACTCCTATAAATACTCCTATAGATATCCTTTTGTTATCACAACAAATTCAAACTAAAAAAAAAAGATAAGAGAAAAAAGAAGAGAGAAAGAAAGTGAGAAAAAAATAAGAAAAAACAAAGGTGAGAAAAAAACAGTGAGAAAAAAAGTGAGAAAAAAGTGAGAAGTATATATAATATATATCCAAATTAAAAATGAATTACGGTATATACGAGTTATGATAATGGGTGTATAATCTAAGAGATCTCAGGTTCCGTGAAGTGACGAAAGAATTTCGAGATGGATTACGGGGATTCATTTACCATGCAACCAACCAACCACACGCAATGGAAAACGATAAAATATTTTTTCCTTGTACAAAATGTGAGAATCAAAAATATGTGAACGTTAATACCGTTAAAAATATGTGTTTAATAGATGATTTTTCCCAAATTACTACATGTAGTATTCTCATGGGGAGGGTTCTAGTACTACTAATGGAGCGGGTAGTAGTGGTACGAGTCATGAACAACTTAATAATTATAATAATGTTAACTATTATTATGGTCATATAGTGGGATATAATGAAGGAGATCAGCAAGGAAATAGGTTTAATGATACAGTTATTGATGTTTTCCATGAAACTACAACTGTTTTTGGTAATAATCCTAGGAAATATATGTTGGAAGAACCCTACATTGAAGCACAAATTTTTTTTTGATATGTTAGATGTTGCAAATCAACCAATCTATGATGGGTATGAGGAGGGTCTTTCTAAATTGTCATTAGCATATACGATGATGACAATTAAAAGTGAAGATAACAGAAGCAAACAAAACTTGGATAAGTGGACTGCACTATTTCATGAGTATTTACCAAAAGATAATCTTGCTCCAAGAAATTTCTATGAAATAGAGAAGTTTGTTTTAGGTATTGGGTTACCATCGGAAATGATTGATGTTTGCATTGACAAGTGCATGATTTTCTGGAAAGATGATGAAAATCTAGATGCATGTCGATTTTGTGCAAAACCAAGATACAAATCAACTACTGGAAGGAGACGAGTCTCTCTTCAATGTATGTGGTATTTGTCAATCACTAATAGATTGGAATGATTACATTAATCAGAAAGAGCGTCTGCATCAATGAAATGACATGCAACACATTACACAAAAGATGCAGCCATAACACATCGGATATGAATGCGTGGAAACACTTCCAGACGATACATCCAAACTTTGCTACTGAGTCGAAGAATGTTTATCTCAGTTAATGCACAGATGAATTTAGTCCATTTGGTATGTTGGGGAGACAATATTCGTTATGGCCGGTAATCTTGACGCCATACAATCTTCCGCCAAAAATGTGCATGCAGCGAGAATTTTTGTTCTTGACTATTCTAGTCCCTGATCCTAAGCATCCAAAGCGATCTCTTGATGTCTTCTTACAACCTTTGATCCGTGAGTTGAAAGAACTATGGTATACTGGTGTGGAGACATTTGATTATTCGCTATAACAAAACTTTAATGTCCGAGCAGCGCTATTGTGGACAATCATTAATTTTTCGGCGTTCTACTAGTGGTTCCCGCCCTACACACCGTTCTGGCGAAACGCCGTTTCTAGCCCGAGGTCGACAAGTTTTAATTTTATTAACTAATTGTTTGTTATTAAATTAATGATAATTTTAATTAATTCTAAAAATTTTATTTTAAAGGTTGAGAAAAAAAAAAGAAAATCTGAGACGGATTTATTGGATGTTCTCGCCTTCGCGAAGACGAAGGTTGATTCTCTTTAATGAAGTCAACTCTAGACTTCAAGAGATGACTCATAATTTCAGATCGTGAGAGTTTGGCTTCGGGAGGACTATATGTATCGTCGAAGAACAAGGTTTTCTTGCAGATATTTTTTTAATTTTTTCACATGTTCCTCACGTAAGTTTAAATTTTTCAGGCTGCTCCTCAGAGAGAGGAAAAATAAGTGGGATCAGTTCCTTTTAGTCACTCGTGGTACATTCTACGGTTCTTCTTTCTAATCCCACCAATTCGAAAACGTAGCAGAATTAAAGGATAAATTGGCTACGACGAAGCAGAAGATTTTACGTTATGACCGGATGTGAGACTATCTAATCCGTCAGGATCACAACTTTGCAGCGGCGATGCAAGAAGATCCCGAAACCACTGACCCGACCACTGAGGAGCAAAATGCGAAAATGTAGCGATTGTGTTGTTTGTAAGAAATATATATATTTTCATGAACAATTCTATTTTTTTATGAGATGTATTTTCAATATGTGTGTTTTTTTTTTATGAAAAAAATGTGTTTTTTGCGAAAAAAATAAGCATACATTCTAACTTCAAATGTATTAATTATATATTTTTATAAATTAATCAATGGATTTTGGCGAAGAAAACAAAATCGTTGGATCATATCTTTTTAAATAAATATTATAGTAATTCGTTATTATATACAAATTATTTACCCATTTGACAACGCACATCTGCATCACCTAATATTTCAAATATATAATATATACTCCATATATTTATGTTGACAAATACTATATGCTAACCTTGTGTGCTCATTAAATTCCCTACATTTATTACACCCAATTGAAACTGTGAACGCCACGTGCATCGTGCTGACGCACATGCCATTACCCAGACATTGTTTTCATCGATTATATAACGCAACGTTATCATTAATTGGCATTTCCTATCGCTCTATTCTACAAGGTCGATTATTGCTTATTCAGAGGACTATGGTATTAAGCTATTGGCTTCTACTCAAAAAGCAAGAATTGGAGATTATACCGGCTGGAAGTAACCGTCTCTTGCCATGATAATTAAAATAAGAAATAAGTTCGTACTAACGATTTCTTCAAAATGACCCTATTACCAAACAAAAAAATCAAAATCATTTTATACATTATAATTTTGCGAATTACTCTAGCAATTAATGTGTTCTTTTTATACGAGGAAAAGTTTATTAAATGTGTAATTACTACGTATAGATACACACCCACTAGATGATGTACACCTAGTCTGAATATTGAAAACTATGATCTCTGAAGAGATATATGTCTCAACTGTAGATCCTACATATTTTCCCCACTCGGGTTAAGTAAAAAATCACCGGAATTTGTCAGATATGAAACGAATATTCTGGACAAAAAAAAATATATGAAATGAATACTTTTAAAGTACTTGAACTTGGTTTATTTTTGTAAATCCTTTCAGTTGACATTGACAAAAGAGGGTGAATTAAATTTAAAGGCAACATAACGTGGGTATAAGTGCTAGCTACGTATCAGAAATGGACCATTGCTCAAGCCTAAAATAAAGCAGACGAATAGAATACACGACGATATTAAATTCCCTATGTTGTAAATTGGAAAGCAGACCTTTATTGGTTACTTCTACGAGGAATAGGCCGGTCAACGCACCACCTAATTACCGCATCGCAATTAATTCTGATATGGCTTTCTAATTTAGTACGGCACATTACAATATTTATTTTTGTTAGGGTGGCCTTATCTTTTTTTATTAAACCCGGTTCCATTCACGTTTTCATTATTTTAGGAATGTCTTACCATCATTTTCTTTGTATTCTTTATATCACAACATTATTCATTGGAATCAGTGGAGAATCTAAAATAGAGAGTCCCACTAACTCCCGTCTCCAGCTGTGATTTCTTTTTCTTATAAGAAATATACAAAACTATCGATCTACATTTATAATCTCATTAATTAGTAGTTGAAAAAAAAGATCAAGGTCTTTTAGATAATAAATGAATTTATTTTTTTCTATTTATGGGCAAACTTTATGAATACATAAAGATCTTTAACGACACGTTAGTACCCTCATATCATATCTATCAACCCATGTTTTGTATGTTAATATGTATGATGTATCACTCGGTTACTACTTATCTTTCTTAAGCATTAGGGACGATTTTCACGCAAATCAGGTTGATGTCTTACTAAAACACCAGCGATATTCATAGATTCGTTTTTAATTATTTTACTTTTATGTGATAAAAAAAAGTAGAGAGAGATTTGCAGTTAGGGTTGAATTGGTAACGTACCTTTTGGATTTTTTGAAGCGCTAGCGGACCAACTCAGCTCCTCTGAGGAGAAGTCGAGTAAATCCAGGCAATCGGAAACCGCACTCTGAACCCTGTTGTCTCCACCGAAGCCCGTAAACTGAGAGAGAACGGAAGTCACCTGTCCTATTACTTCTACTATAGTGTGTATCGAGCTCACAAACTCGGGTGCCGGAACCTTCAAGTAGTCGTATTGCTCACCCTCGTCTTCATATGATGATACACACATACCCATCACTAATAAGATCATGAAACCCTTCCACCATGCCATTTTTTTTTTATCAATAATAAATATTGATTAATGACGAGAAACAAGTTTTAGTTTTGATGACTTTGAACTACTTGAGACTCAGGGGGCTCTTTAAAGGATGTAAAGCTATTTAATTCCACCCACCTATCTGTCCACTTCTGTACGGTTAACATTTAATTTGGGTCTTTACTTCATTATCCCATCAAACATCTCCTTGTCTCATTATTGCATAAGACTTTTTTCTATTATACTCAATTTTATTCGCACTACACCCAGGTTTTTTATTAGACTTTGTTTAATTATTGCTCATTTTTACATCTTTGTTGCATTTGAAATAATATGAATTTACTGAATTAGGAAGTGGGAAACCCCGTCGAGAAGACCTACCGATCTGCAATATGAATGTCGGTCGACAATGATCATAGAAGCTAAGCTGCATAGAATCATAAGCGGCTAAGTGGAAACAGAAGCATATAAACGAATTTTTAAAAAATATTAGGAAGGGGTATGTGATGGAAGCATATAAACGAATCTTTAAAAAAAAAATTATATATATATATATATAATATAAAATCATATGCACAATCATATTTAAAAAAAATTATGTTTTAACTACCACAAATTCTAAGTTTCAAGTAAATTTGCCATAAAAACAGTTCAAAATATAATACTAGATTATTGCTCAAAATATAAGATTAGACAATTGTTTACAAGATGTTAAATCTAAACCTAAATTTTTAAATCTTTTTGGAAGATCAGAATCGCCGCTTTCCACAAACTTCCAAATCGAAATTGTGGTTTCCCACATGCTTCTGAATCGTAATTGATGCTTCCTACACGCTTGCAAATACTAATTTTATCGTAATCGCGTTTCCATCACGCCTCCAAGCGATTCCACGCGCTATTGATTCCGCTTTTGTTTCGGAATCAGGAATCACAAAGCTTCCTAGCATATAAGCTAGCCGACTGGCAACCTCAAGGTTGTCAGTCGACAACCCCCTAGACGAGAAGAATTTTCTTTTTCTTGTTCTCTACTCCCTTAGGTTTTCATATTTAAACAATTTTGATGTGGATATCGTTCTAACACAACCTCAAGAAAACACAACCGTCAAAATTTAAGAAGACTTCATGGTGACCATGAGGTATGAACCAAGGATGTGATCTAGAACAGGGAAGCTTAAGGAAGGATTTGGGAAGGCCGTCAACAATATGGTTGGATAAGTGGTGTTTTTGATACATTTACAAATATTGATTTTGTAGTTTTTATTCATGTTTTAGGTGCATTTGGAGTACTTTAGGTATATTTCACGTACATGAGTCAAGAAATAATCAATAGAGCAAAACAAAGCAAAAAGGCGTAAAACTCGTGAAAAGATAGGACCTGAGCATCAAGACCCGACATGGTCATTCAGTGCCCACGGTCGGGGTGGCTATACCATAGTAGGAAGTTCTCTGATCATCAAGACCCGACCAGGTCAACACCATGGTCGGGGTGACCATGTAAAAATCACGGGAAGGTCTCTGTGAAGCACGACCCGAACGGGGCCATCTAGTGCCCACGATCGGGGCTATCCGCCCTGAAGTATGAAGAAGTCTTTGTCCAACCCAACCCGGCCATGGGCTATACCAAGACCCAGCCGGGGACCTTAGTGAAGACTTGAAGACTTTCCTTTTTCACGATTTAACCTAGGGGTTTCACATAAATACTTACTAATCTTGTTTTGTAACAAGTGTGCAACCCTAGACTTTGTTATTGGGGATTTACTAATCTTGTTTTGTAACAAGTGTGCAACCACCATTTAACAAAGAATTCCTTTCTCAATATCTCTCTTTTGCTTTTTTCTGGACTTTACTTAGGTTTTCCGACACTTTTATGAGTATGTTAAGCTTAGTTACGTTTGAGTAGATCCCTAGTTAGGATGTCACTACAAGAATACACTGTTTTTATCGACGGAGATTCCAACGGTTTTTTTTCGTCGAAATATTTCGAAGAAATACCGAGGAAAAACCGACGAATTGTTAAAATGGGCATTCCTCGGAAATTCCTCGGGAATTTCCGAGGAAATTCCGACGACAATGGGTTTCTCAGAAGTTTCTGAGGAATTTCCGAGAAAACACCTGATCTCGCTCGTAGAGTTGCTACGGGGTATGATGAACTTTAAAATTTATATAACCTCTACTCGCCCCGACCACAAGGGGTATTGTAGCTAGATAGAG
>KE151017.1:0-11814 GCA_000411095.1 Aethionema arabicum
TATGAATGAAGATACGGTGAAGGTTTTGGTTTTTATACCGAATAGAAATACACAAAATCGGGAAGAAGAAATCGGGAAGAAGATATGCAGAATCGTAAAGAAGAAATCGGGAAGAAGATATGCAGAATCGGGAAGAAGATATTTGATTATACATATCGGCGGATCGGCGGATCTTATTGAATCGGGAAGAAGATATGCAGAATCTGCGGATCTTAATGAATACCTATCGGATCTCGGATTATATCCGATCCGACCCGGTACCCGACACTAAAAAAAATATAGATCCAACCGGGTATTTTAACGGATCCGGATCTGACCCGAACTATGTTTTTTCGGATCGGAACCGGATCGGATATTCGGATCCGGATAAAATGTCCACCCCTATTAATAATATTGAAATTAAAGTCTAAGAGTGTGTTAAATTCTTATGTAAGAAAAGTTTGGTTAATCCTCCGTAATCTTTTTAATTTTTCAACGTTTACGATGAGATTATTCATTAGTTAGATCAAAAGTTTTAATAAAAATGATTTGATAGTCATTAGAAAAAAAGGGTTAAATGATTGATTAAATATATTGTCAAAAGAATATGTTGGATTTTTTTGTTAAAAAAGGGCCCAACCGGGTTCGAACCGGTGACCTATTGATCTGCAGTCAATTGCTCTACCACTGAGCTATGAACCCAAGGTATTATTTAATATTTTTTAATGACAAATAATTATGTGCATTGGTTTTGTGTTTCAACAACATAAAAAGTATTCCACATCATCTTTTTTTTCATTCAAATCATTTTCTCTTACTTCCACATCATTATCTAATAATTATTCAATTTTTGTTCAAATTAAATGAAATTCGTTTCTATTTATAAAATATGAAAAATGATAAATTTTGGTATATATATATATATATATTTTTTAATATATACAAAATTATTATAACATAATTATTGTTAAATAATTGAGATTTAACACCAATTAATCCACATCACCTTTCAATAACTGTATTGTATCTATTCTAAAATTCAACACCTCTACCGTACATAGTCTAACATTAAAATCTAACTAAATCTTACATTTCATTTTAAATAATATTGAAATAAAATCTAATTAATTCTTAATGGTTTTATATGTAAGAAAAAATTAATTAATCATTTGATTCATTTGTAATCTCTTTGTCCAAAAACCAATATTTGATGTTATCTATAAAAAAAACGTAAACTATTTCTTTTAAATTACCCATAATTTCAGATCAAATGATACGCAGTCAATAATCAATTGCTCCACCACTAAACCATGAATCAAAATTATAATCCAACGCATCTTAATGACAAAAAATTAATAAAATCCTTATCCAAATCAAAATACAAATTCAACAATATTAAAATCAAAATCTAATTAGTCTAGTAAAAGTTTATAAACAAAAATTTACTTAATCCTCTACAACCTTTCGTTAAATAATATCTGAAATTCTAATTAAAAATGACTTGATATCGAATAAACAACAAAACAAAATAGAAATAAAAATAATTTATTAAAAGGCAAAAAAAAAAAACAACAGTAGACAACAAAAGCTTACATTCGTAGCATATCACAACTAACAAAAGCCGTACATAAGATTTAAACCCAAAGTAGGAACACAACAGTCTACGAAATATAACAAAATGTAAAAACTGATCAAGGAACGTTCATTACCTGGATAGATTGTAACATGTCCGAGACTGCGATTACAAGGTCACCAGATTTGATCATGCCTCGAGCTTTAAGTAACGAGAATGTCTTGTTCAGGTTACTTTCCATGTCGTCGGAGAAGCTGAGACGAAACGGGATGAGTCCCCATTGTAGGTTTAAGCGTCTCCGGACCGAGGTTGAGGTCGTGAAAGCGAAGATTGGGCAGTCGGGACGACACCGGGAAACCATAGA
The DNA here is from genome assembly GCA_000411095.1 of Aethionema arabicum. Taxonomy (NCBI): domain Eukaryota; kingdom Viridiplantae; phylum Streptophyta; class Magnoliopsida; order Brassicales; family Brassicaceae; genus Aethionema; species Aethionema arabicum. The sequence goes on from KE151017.1 coordinate 1,917, forward strand.
TGCCATGTGACCACTCTTTGTGTAGACGAAGACCGCGTCCACCTCGAGATTGTTTGCTGCAAGTTTTGGTTATATAGACTGAAGTGAGATAGATGCATATGAAGAAAATCAGAGTAATGTTGCGCGCTACAGCAACGGACGATAAGTAATGTTGTTTGTTTAGTTGTTGTTGGCTATGAACAGCGACAAATTCTTGTTCGGTTATCTGTCGCTGTTTAATTTCAGTGATGAACGATTAAAAATTCCGCTAAAGGTTTAGGGTTTAAAAATTAGCGATTTCAATTTTTAATCGTCGAGACTTAGTTGTCAAAACTTGTCACTGAACCAGCGTTCGTTTGCTCGTTCTGGGCGACAGCTACAAATTCTTGTTCGTTTATCTGTTGCTGTTTAAGTTCAGTGATGAACGATTAAAAATTCAAATCGCTAAAGGTTTATGATTTAGGGTTTTGGGTTTAAAAATTAGCGATTTGAATTTTTAATCGTCGAGACTTGTCGTCAAAACTTGTCACTGAACCAGTGAGCTGTCTGAGACAAGCAAACGAACAAACCCAAGTTGCAGATTGTTAGCTAATTCTTACCCATTTTGGCAGCAGAGTTGCAGATTTCTTCGGAGATTTTGTCTGTAAAACCAGAGCCTATGGCTTGAAGTGGCATGGTCTCGCGGCGTTTTTCTTCTCTCCACCATCGTTCAATTCTTAAACTGACGCTTCTCAGGACTGCGAGAGCTTTGTCGGGGTATTGACCCATAGCTGATTCTCCAGAGAGCATTAATGCGTCTGATCTTTGTCTTACTGCTTCTGACACGTCAGCAACTTCAGCTCTGGTGGGAGTTGGGTACTCGATCATGGATTCGAGTAACTGAGAAGCAACAATGACAGGTTTGTTAAGTGCTCTGCAGACTTGCACGATTCTCTGTTGGGCTGCTGGAACTTGCTCAAGAGGTATTTGAGCTCCTAGATCACCTCTTGCAACCATGGCTCCATCTGAAGCTTGGATAATTTCTTCCAAGTTTGTTAATGAGTCGATACTTTCGATCTTTGCAATCACTCCTATGTCCCTGAATTGCAAAGAAAAAGCTGCATTAAACTAAGTGCTGATTTCCAGTACAACATCAAAGTAAAACTCAAACTTCTGAAGTGTGGGAAATGGACATATTCACTTACCCTCCACGTGAACGAGCAGCAAGATAACTTTTAAGATGATTAATTACTTCAGCTGATTTGACGAAAGATACAGCAATGAAATCCACACCTTCTGCAATTCCAAAATCAATATCCAACCAGTCCTGAAAAAAATGTATTTTCCATTATTAGATATAAATTCCATCTTTTAGCTTTCAAGTAAACCAATTCTACGGCAGAAGTATTAGATATGCGTTCGTGTCTAAATTCAGCAGTCTTCTTGGTTCTTAGACTAAGCATGGTTTGCTTCAGAACACAAGCATTATTATCTTGATCAGTCTACTTCTGAGTTCTTCCCCTTAGTTTAATCCATCTTCCATTAAATCAAGAAGGTAAAACAAACATCAAATGAGTAAAAGGAGGGTTATAAACCTTGGAGGAAATGGTTGGTAGCATAGCATTTCGTTCTCGTACAAGACTCCCATCTCTCCAAAATGTCAAGTTAGCTCGAGGAAGAAGCAAACCAGGGTCAGTGCATTTACACTTAACATCAGGACCTATCTTTTCAGTCACTTCAAATCTCACCATCCCACCATCCACCAGAAGTTCATCCCCAACACTTACGTCTGTGTCAAAACCAAACTAATAATTAAACGATTTTTCATGTAGTCATTGGTTTCTATTTCATACTTCATCGCATGACATTCATCTTAATATCATTCACTTTCAACTGATGTGTAAACGCTTTAGAATCCAGAATTCTTAGAAAGCAAACTAAAGTTCCAGAAACCTCAATGGAAACTCCACCTATACACCGTAAGAATCTAAGTCTAACTACAGATTTCACTTGATAGAGATTGCTCTTGTAAGTTGTACAAATGCATAACTATACATACCTTCAGCAAAACCATCATAGCTCACACTGATGGTGCGTTCTGGGCGATTAGAATCAAAGGTTCTAACAGTGAATGTCCAAATCTCACCATCCTGTAGATGTCAAACGCCAAATTAAACATCTAACTGTAGACAGCTATATCTCTGCATCGAGCTCAATCAGAAAGAGATTAGATGAGAAGATAAACCTCTGTTTTAGCCGAAGCTTCACCTCCAAGATCACCCATGTGAATCTCGCTACCCTCGGTGTCCATCATGATTGCTACTGCAAAACCTTTCTCCTCGTTAAGCCTCCGGACACTTTGAATGACATTGCGGTGCCATTCACGAGTTCCGTGACACATATTGATGCGAGCCACGTTCATGCCTCCAACGGCGAGCGCCTCTAACTGCTCGAACCCGCTCGTAGCCGGCCCGATCGTGCAGATCAACTTCGTCCTCCTAGTACTCCTGAATCCATTCTCCTTAAGCTCAGCCTCCGTAACGGAATCCACCTCTATTCCTGCCGTATCCGTAGTCGTTGACACCGCGGTAACCACGACGGATCTGTCCTCAGCCTTCAGAACGCCTTTCCCGTTCGTAGAAAGAAGCACCTGAGACGAGGAAGATGATTCCAGATCCGAGGAAGAGGAAGGTGATGGAGACGACGAAGAGGAGGCTCTAATGGAGGTGTATTTAGGGACGGTTAAAGGGAAATTGCGGACGGAGGAAGCGAGAGGGCGTTGGAATCGCGATTGCGGAAAATGGCAAAGGTGAGGTGTGCGTGAATGAGTGACGAATTGAAGAGACTGCGGCATAGTTGTTTCCAGGAGATAGAGCTCAGTACAGTTGGCTATGGAGTCGGAGAAGAAGAGAGAAATAGAGATATTAAAGATGGCGGATATACCAAAGTGTGAGTGTTTTTACTTTTTTGATTTTTTCTGAAGTGACGAGACATTTTATTTGATTTTATATGATAAGACTTAAGAGGGGTTTAATCGGAATATCCATTTTGCTATGTCTTTATTTGTAAACGTAAAAAAAAGAAGAAGGATATAATTCATATAAAATTAAATAAATATCCATTTTGTAGTATGTACTGTAGAGACGAGGGCAGCACAAAGATTTTTAGTGCCTAAATAAAAAAAAAAAAATTGATGTTTTTTATTCATAAAAAAAATTTGATACCTTGTAAAAACAACTAAAAATCCATCGTCCATCACCCTTAATCAAATTTAACCGTGACATACAAATCTACAATCTCTACGATTTTTGTTGGTGCCAATTTTATAAACTGCTGTTTTTCTTGGCAATACGGTTCAAAATAAAAAAAAAAGTTATGCAAAAAAAAAAAGTTGACCTATATTTGATGCTCTAATGATAGTGACGTTTAGGTCTGGACATTCGGATAGTTTGGTTCAGATTTTTTGGATTTCGGGTTTAAAAAATTGAACTATTCGAGTTTTAAATTTATTTGGTTCGGTTTAGATTTTTTGAGTTTCGGATTCTTCAAATTTAAAAAAGTCGAACCACGAAGATCTTAAAATTTGGATTGGTTCGGATCTCAGATCGGATCAAAACCATAATCACACAAAAACAAATAGAAATTATGCTTATGATCATTAAAACATTATTTTTTATACATTATTTTTGTAATCCATACATTATTCTTATGAATATAATTAATAATAATTTTATTTTTTATTTTAAATTTAATCGGATTATTCGTGTTCGGTTCAGATTTAAACCAAACCTCAAACTAAAAAACTATTTGGATTTTATAAATTTTCGGATGAAAATTTGGTTCAAATTATTTCAAAACAGTTCGGATTAGATAAAATACCAATTCGACGCCTAAGGATTTGTCCTCATCATTCTTATAGTCACGCCTGGTAAAGACTATTGTGAAATATGTAAAAAAACTATTTGAAAATATTATATGAATTATGTCATATACATCATGTCTCGACTCTAACATACTATATACTTTTTTTTTATATAAATCCTGTAATTTAATTTGATGATGAAATGCCAAATCATATATTCAATAAAAACGTCAAGCACTTACCAAATATGGGTTGAGTTTACCAAAGATTAACTAACACGTTTAAAAATACCAAATATACAAATCTAGACACGGACGATCGATCCGTACAAAATTAAACATTATAAATTTCTTCTATGTTTTAATTAAAATTTTTTTTTTTGTAAATTAAATTAAATGCAGTCGCTCGAAAATGTGTCTCAAAAATCAATTTGCGTACTTTTCCTCTAGAAGACCCATTTGATTAAGGAATCTCAAAATAGAAAAAAATTAAAAAATGAAGGAATCTCTACTGCCATTGGACTCTCTTTCTCCACCTTCTCCATTATCTTTTTCTCATTCTTGATCGATCACTATCGCCTGCGTCGTTCCCTCTGCCACCGCCATTTCCTGCCTGAATCAAGGTTTGATCACAGATTTTCGATTTCTAATTTTTTTTTTCTTTGAACGGATGAAGTCAGGACAGTCTGGGATCGGTTAATTAATCCGAATTTGATTTCGTCTTCTTGCTCGTTTCTGGTTTCATAATGGATGAGTCGAGTTTAATTTACGTATTTATGGATCAAATCGGAGCAGTATCTTAGGGTTTTTGGAATCGATTTCACTGTTTGTACTTTGTATAACTATTTTCGTTGAAAAATTGATTGTTCTTCTCTGATTAGGTTTTGTTGTGGTAGAAATCGAAGAGATGGGGGCATTCATGTCCAGGTTTTGGTTCATGATGTTTCCTGCAAAAGAGTACAAGATAGTTGTTGTTGGTTTGGATAATGCTGGTAAAACGACTACGCTTTACAAACTTCACTTGGGCGAAGTTGTCACTACACACCCTACAGTAGGAAGCAACGTTGAAGAGCTCGTCTACAAGAATATCCGCTTTGAGGTAGGACTCTTTCTTGATATATAGCTTGCTTTTTCGGACATGGAAATTGAAGTTTAAACCTCCATGGATAACCTTTTGCTACATATCTCTTTGATAAATGGATGTTATATCTATGCAAACTCATAGTGCTGATCATTTTTGTATGTGCAATTCTTGTAATCTATGGTTTCTTGTTGCATATATAGTGCTGAACGTTTTTGTATGTGCAATTCTTGTGATCTATGGCTTCTTGCTGTTTATCTGGCTTTTATCTTTTGTGGGACATGGAAATTGAAGTTTGAATCTCCATGGGTGGCCTTTTTCTGCATATTTCTTTGATAAATGGATGTTATGCCTATGTTTTTGTCATGGTTAAACAAAAATGCCACACAAACTCATAATGTTGAACGTTTTTGTATATGCAATTCTTGTGATCTATGGTTTCTTGTTGCATATTTTTAGTGTTGAACGTTTTTGTATGTGCAATTCTTGTGATCTATGGTTTTTCTTGTTGCATAACAATAATGTTGAACGTTTTTGTTTATGCAATTCTTGTCTTTAGGTATGGGATCTTGGTGGGCAAGAGAGGCTGAGAACATCATGGGCGACATACTATAGTGGAACACATGCTGTGATCGTAGTTATTGATAGCACAGACAGAGCCAGAATCTCTTACATGAAAGATGAGCTCTCCAGGTTACTTGGACACGATGATCTTCAGAACTCAGTCATACTAGTGTTTGCAAACAAACAAGACTTGAAAGATGCAATGACTCCAGCTGAGATCACAGACGCCCTTAACCTTCACAGCATCAAGAACCATGATTGGCATATACAAGCAAGCTGTGCAGTCACTGGAGAAGGATTATACGATGGTCTTGGTTGGATTGCCCAAAAAGTTACCGGTAAAGCCCAGAGTTAAGGTGAAGAACTCAGAACTGAATCAAGGAACAAAGCTCTTTTCTTTGTCTGCTTCTTTAACAGTATATCCTAATTCCTACACTTTCTGTAACAAGCTTTATCTATTTAGTTACTATGATTGAATCTGTGTCTAGAATTCTATAATCTGAATGAAAATAGTCTCTTTTTTTTACAGGTTTTGTCACCAAATCAACAAACTCTAGCCGTTGTAAGTTAAAAGAGAGAGAAACCTCTGATTTCAATTGATTTATCTGCACAAATGAATCGCCAATTACATTAATTTCTTTAGTTCAGATCTGCCGCTACTGGAAAAACCAGGAACTCTTCTAGTAGAAGTAAAAGAATAATAATAAAGGAGACAAATCAAGATTCAAAGAATGAAGCAGCCACATCTTTTTGCTTCTTTAGGACCTTCAAACCAGAGATCCCATGTTGAATTCACTGGACCTGTTGTTCTGGAAAATAGATACAAAAAGCTTACAAATCAGATCTCCTCGTAGTTTATACAGAAACAAAAAACTAAGGAGAAGTAGACATACTCAGGAAGAAGAGGATCAGGTTTGTTGTCAACACTATCTAAAAACCTGCATCAATTCAATATATGAGCCATGATTATGGAATCAGAGCTTAATTAAGGAAAAAGTTGTTACTCTTTGCAGGAAGCTGATGCTTTTTCCATCTTCTCAAGCTGCTCAAGCTCTTCCTGAATATAAAACGCAGAAAGAATCAGAATCAGAATCAGAACCAGAACACCTTGGTAACTTCTAGAAACATCCAAAGACCAGTATGTAGACAAGACAAAGCTATGCTCAAACCCTATATGCTTTAAAGGTACAAGCTTTCTCCATAATCTCTTGAACAAATACAATCAAGTGTTTGGAATCTGAAGCAAACGAAGGGGGTTACCTCTAAGAATCGAGTTTCTTGTTCTAATCTTTTGAGTTCGGCTTGAATCCTATGTTTGCCTCTTGTGTCAGTGACTCGTCCTGAAAGCTGACCTGACGAATTGGAGCTACCGGCTTCCATCACCACCAATCCCGATTCAGCCCCAAACACAAAAAAACTTGACAGTGACAGATACGAAAGGAGATCACAAAAGTCTCTGGAGATATTTACTCAGAAGAAAAAGACGAAATCAGACGTGGAAATTGATAAACCTTCACAAAACCCATTGCTACTTGTCGGGACTAAACAGATCTCGTGTATTTCGATATCACAAGGAGATTATACAGAGAAAGGATTGATGGGTTTTCTTCAGATTTTGCAAAAATTTCAGACTTTTTTAGTTGGGTGACTTAGAAAAAAAAAGAGCTTTTCCGGTGATCGAAAGGGTTTTTTTCAGATTTTGAAAAAAGAAGGAAGAAAGGCGACGAAAAGAAGAAGAATATTTTTTAAGTATTATTATTATCTTTTTAGTTGTAAAAAAATGATTTTATTATATGAATAATCGAAAACTCTCTGTGCTATTTTCTTTGAAAAATCATTATTTTTGTCATTTTTCTTTTGTTTTTTTACGAAAAGTTGTTTTCGTTTCTTCCACGCGCTGATTTGGAAGAAGAAACTCTGTTCTGTTTGGGTTTTTACATTTTTGCCCTGAAATTTTGTTTTGCGTGAAGAAGCGCGTGGACTAAGAAGCGCGTGGAATAAAGTGTTTAGGATATGAAGTCAACATTTGACTCGGCTCCTGGTTTCTTCAGTTCCTCCACCAATGAAAAGTATGAATTCCAACTCAAATCCTCTGACTGCCACGTGGTACTTTCTTTTCACTTTAGTTATCCTTTTCGAATTTAAGTGCTCCAGGATCAATTGAGCTCAAGCTAATATCGACCGGTCCATGGGTCCAAATATATATTAAAAATTTTGTTTAATAACAATAAAAATAAATTATAAATCGATGTAAAACAAATTAGATGACTCATAAGTTGCTACATTTATATTTTTCTTCACTAGTTATTCTCGGCCCATTTAGACTTTTACACACCTTAATGAAATCTACTAGGACTCAGAAAAAAAAACTCAAACCGATCAAATTTGAACCAAACCAAACTGAAAATTACGATTTAGTTTGGTTTGAGTTTAGATTTTGGTAAAAAACTAAATTAGTTCAATTTTTTAAATTGTTTAGATTCGGTTTAATTTAGTTTAAACCGATTTCAAATAATAATCTGAACAAAACTGATTATTGTAATATTATTTTAAAATTATTTATAAAATAAATATAATATATTTTTATATATTTTATAGATTTAAGTTTGGATATTTAAAATAACTTTTTGGGCATTTAAATTTTTTGAATATTTGATTTTTTGAATGATTTTTAGTTAAACAATGGTTTTATCATTTTGAAATTAAGAAGTTTGTCTAATATTTTTTACATTATAAACTGATTTAACCTAAACAAAATAAAACCAAACCAAACCGAACGCCCAACCCTAAAATCTAGAGTTTTTTTTTTATATTTAAGTAATTTGACACGAAATAATCTGTACTAAAATAAATCTCTAAGTATTCCTCTCAATACATAACTCGAATTCGAGTCTCATGCTCCAAGTTTATAGGATAGTTCTCAAAATAAATACAATTAATATAAAATAAACAGAAAAATGTTTCTAATAAAATCAGCTAGGTACAATAGAATATAAGTTCGCCGATTAAACAATAAACAGTAATCTAATTCTAATCATTTTCAAATCATTTTGGTATTCTCCAAATGATAATTTTGTATTGCATATGATAATGTTTTGTCGATAAAAATACTTCATTCATTAAATTTTTATATTTTTGTAAAACCTAGATTAGTATTTGAGATAGCAGTTCACTATTTCTACATTACAGAAAATAACACTAAAAATCTGCATGTGTGGTCACATTACTCTCTACTATATAAGTTCGTATGAAATTTTTTTTAGGAGATATCAAAATCGGGAGAGACGTATAAAATCCGTACAAAAACAAAAACAATTAATGAAATATTACATAAGAGATAAATCGTATTAAAATAAAGTCACAACATTGACCCCATAACATGTCTATATACATTAATAATGAACAAAGCTAGAGAGGAATACTTTACAAAAAAAAAAACCTTTTTTTTTAAAGTCTAAAATATATAAGAAAAGATGATTCATATATATGTGAATCAATTTATCCTCGACCCAAAAAGTCTAAGATCCAACCAATAATATTATATTTAATCGTAATATAAACTTAGAAAAATATTAAAAATTGGCTTTATTCATTAAACATGAAGTCTTTTTCCTCCAAAAAAGTGTCTAGAAATATGTAGAACATATTAACATTTTTTTTCTTGTCTTCTAATATTTGGGATAAAATCTAGTGGTCTAAATTTAAAATTACATGTTACACTATGTGTAATAGTGTGGATTGAATATTTCCTAATTGTTGTATTAAATAAATAGAGTGAAATTTTGGGCAAAAGTGATATCTATATATGTGATTTAGATTCATTTTTGTTTATATGCCACAACCAGAGAACAAAATTCCAAACTAATAGGGAAAATCCGACAAAACAACCTCATTCCAATGAAATAAAAACATTATTTATTATTCATATGATTTATTATCAACCACATCATTCAGAATCTCCTATCATACATTATAATTAATTTTGAGGCCAATATCAAAAGCCCATGTGGTGGACTTATACTTATATGCAATAATTATTTTTGTAACAAAAAACAATTTTTTTTATATCGGATCGACCACGAACTGGTTTTATTAGCTAAATGAAGCATAAGCCGATTTTATTAACTAAAACATAAATTAAATATAACCTCCCGCTATCGGATGGATTTAAATCCGTGTGTTCTTGAAAAATCAGAAAAAATAAATTTCGGTGAAAACCATTAGCCCATCTTATTCCGGTTAAAAAAATTATAAGTTTGGGATTGAATTTTTTTTTCAAATCGGTATACAGTTAAACCTCTATAAATTAATAACGTTGGGACTAGAAAAATTTATTAATTTAGCGAGATATTAATTTATCGATAAATTAATAATTATTAATTTATAAAATTAATTCATAAAACATTCATTTTACGAAAAATAACACATCTCAAA